>JAJJKW010000002.1:0-212295 GCA_023805745.1 Isotricha sp. YL-2021b | reverse complement strand
CCCCAATCCCCAATCCCCAATCCCCAATCCCCAATGATATATAATATTTGAGATAATGATTATTTAAAAATTAGTTATAAAAATATTAAAATAAAAATAAA
The DNA here is from genome assembly GCA_023805745.1 of Isotricha sp. YL-2021b. Classification (NCBI taxonomy): domain Eukaryota; phylum Ciliophora; class Litostomatea; order Vestibuliferida; family Isotrichidae; genus Isotricha; species Isotricha sp. YL-2021b. Next base: position 212,194 of record JAJJKW010000002.1, on the reverse strand, counting down.
AAAAGTAAAAAATAAATAAAAAAATGCAAATTTATTATAACCAATTAGATAAATGAATAAATAATTTAAATTCAAACTATAGTTTTTAAAAAATATTTCATAGGTCATATGGTAATGTACACCTAAAAGACCGAATAAAAATAAATAGTTAGAAATAAGGATGATAAACCCTTAGACGGAAATATTATTTACCTTCTTAAAATTTTGATTTTATATTTCTTTAAAATTAATATTTTTTCAATTATTCATTAAATTGTTGTTATTATATTAAAGTTTGATATATTCTTATAAAAGGAATTTTGTTCTATTATTTGTTCTAATATATTTCATGTATTATCCCATACAACATTCTTAATACTATTATTTTTTAGATTTTCATTCATATAATTAAAATTTTTATTATTTATTTATGTTGTAATAGTTTTGATATTATCTTTTAAATTAAATATATTCATTACCTCACTTTCTTCAGTAAATTGTTTCCATTCATTTGTTAATATGAAATTATTTTTTTGTTTTAAATTATTATAATAAATGAATGAAGAGAAAAATATATATAGTTATATTGAACCAGAAGAACAATCTAATGATAATATAGAAAATCAAGATAATAATAATATAATAAATCAACCAATAAATATAAATGAAATATCAGAAAAAATAGAACAAAATACTAAACAATTAAATTCAAGTTATTTTCTTAATAGAAGAGAAAGAGATTTTCATGAAGCAGAGCAATTATTTATAAAATTAAAGAAAGAAATAGCACAAATATTAAATTCAAATGAGCAATCAAATTATTCAAAATTATTAGAACAAAATTCTCAAATTTTATCAATATTTTCTGAATTAAATTCAATTATGAATTTATTTACAAAAAACGTTCATTGGAAAAGAGGCAATTTAAATGAGCATAATCTAGATAAAAATTTAATAAATTTATCTAATTCTGAAGTTAAAGTTCATATAGAAGCAAATAATGCAAAAATTTTAAACCAATATCAAAATGAATTTAATCAATTAGATAATAAAATAAAGATTTTAAGTGATCCATCACATTCAAATTATTTATTTCAAGAAAAAGAAATTACAAAAGATCAAATTGATTTTTATGAAAAAGAAATTAAAAATATAAGAAGATTAATAGAAATAAATGAAGGTTTAAGAAAAAATGATTTAAAAAATCCAATATCTAAACAAATGATGCTAAAAAGAATTGAAGTTGATTTCGAAAATTTAACAGAATCTTATAAATTATTAAAATTAAATTCTGAAAAAAACCAAAAAAGAATTGAAGAAAATGATATTCAAATACAAGAATTATTAGAACTTAAAGATAAATTAGAAAAATTAGCAAAAGAATTATATAATATATATGATTATAAAGATATAAAAAAATTAAGATTAAAAGAAGAAGAACAAAAAAATCAATTAAATAAATTACAAAAAAATAATGATATTATAATTAATGCAATGGAAACTGGAAAAAAGAAAAATTCAAGATTAATAAAAGATTATGAAATTAATATATTTAAAAAAGAAAAAGAAATCGAAGATTTAAAAAAAGAATTAGAAGAAGAAAATGAAAATTTAGATAAAATGAAAAATGAAAATGCAAGATTAGAAAAACCTTTAAAAGAAATGCAAAAAATAATAAAAAAAATAAAAAAAGAAAAATATGGTAAAGCTTTTAGTAATAGAAAAAGAAATAATCTATCTTTTGGTCGACATAATAGATTTCAAAGTCAATCTTTTGACAGAATGATGAAAAAATTTAAAGAAAAAGGAATAAATTATAAAAAATATACTTTCACTTTAGATAATGACAATAATAAAGATTTTAATGGAAACAATAATAATGATATTTTTTCTTCATATAAAAGAATTAGATTAGATAATTCAAATGATAATAATATCAAAATTCCAAGAATAAATGGATTTTTAAATAAAGGAAATATTAGAGATTTGAGATCTCAAACTGATAGGACAGATATTAGATTAAATATAAAAAATAATGATACTTTACAAAATTCAGATTTTGATAATATTACTAATAGCAGTAGATATAAAGATACAAAAAATAAAAAAAAAAATTTTAATGTTAATGATGATTTCTATGATAATAATGAAGAAAATGATATACATCATAAAAATATGAATAAACAAAAAAATGATAATAATAATAATAATAATAATAATGATAATAATTATAATAATAATAATAATAATTATAATAATAATAATAATAATAAAAATAAAAAAAATAACAATAATAATGAAAATGAAAACAGTTATTATAATAATGGAAAGGAAAATAAAGATTTTAATAATGACAATAATTATTATAATAATAGAAATGAAAACAATTTTGATAATAATGAAAATCAAAATAAATATAAAAAGAACTCTAATAATAATAATTTGAATAATACAAATATTATAAATAAAAATAATAATGAAGAATATTTAAACTCAAATAAAAAAATAAATGATAATAGATTTGAAAATGATTCCGAAAAAAATAATATAATTAACAATAAAGGTAAAGGAGGAAATAAAATAATTGATAAAAATAATATTAAAGATTCCAATTTAAATGAAGAAAATGATTTAGAAAAGAAAAACATAAAAATAAAACTAGAAAGTTTATTAGAAAATACAAATATAATTAAAAATAAATTAGATAGTATTTTAGAAAATACAAACAAAAATGACAATTATGAAAAAAATAATAAAAAAATATCAAGAAATAATAATTTTAACAGTTCTGATGAGGATGAATACAATGAAAATATTAATAAAACAAAAAAAGAAAGAAATGAAGAAAATAAAGAAAGTAACTTAAATAAAAAAAAAAGTAACATAAATAATTTTAGTAGTGAAGAAGAAATTTTAAAAAGAAATAATAGTAAAAAATTAACTAATAATGATAATTCCCAAATCTCAAAAAAATCAAAAAATAATTCTAGTGGAGATTCACAAAATTTAAATAAATCAAAAGATAATACTTCATTAAATAATGTAAATACAAATAAATCAAAAAATAATCTAAATAAAACAAATAGTTTAATTAATAATAATAATAAAAAAAAAGAAAATAATATATCTTTAAACAATGGTAAAAAATATAATGATAATATACGTACAAATAAAAAAATTCCAAGTATAAAATTTTCAAACAATGATTCTACAACAAATAAAGATATTAATGTGTCAAAATCATCAAATAATATTTTTGATGATAATAAAAAGAAAAATCCAAATTCAAAAAAAAATAGTTTTAATAATAATAAAAAGGATAATAATTATTTTAATAAAAGTTCATTAAAAAAAATTCCAATATCACCTATAAATTTAGAAGATAATATTTTTGATAATGAAGATGATGATTATTTGTTAAAAATAAATAGTAATCCAAATAGAAAAAAGAATAATACAGATTCTAATAAAAAATCAAATTCAAATAAAAAATTGAAAAATGTTTCTAACAAAAATTTATCAACAATAAATAAAAATAAAAAAGATAATAAAAATCAAAATGACATAAAAAATAAAAATACAAATAATTCTAAAAATGAAAAAAATATTTTTGATCTTTCTTCTTCTGATTCATTTGATGAAGAAGATAATAAATATAATGCAAAACCAATAATAAAATCAAATGATTATAGACAAGAAATAGTACAAAAAGAAAGAGGAATGTTTTCAAGTAAACATTTTAATCCCAAATTATATGGTTATTATTATAAAGTATTATCATCTCAAAAGAAAAAATTTTAAAATAATTTATACAAAAGCGTAAATATACATTTTATTTGTATTTTTTATTACTGATTTTTCTCAATTTAAAAAAATCTATAAATAAAAAAAATATTTATAATTAAATATAATTTAAAGTTTTTTATAAACTTTTTGAAATTTACTAAAAATAAAATTTAAAAAAAAAAAAAATGGATACTTTAATTCCATTTAGAACAGCATGTCCATCATTAAAATATGGATTAAAGAAAATATCAATGGATTATTATTATTGTAAAGATTGTGATAAAGAAGAAAAATTTCCAATGTGTCATTATTGTTTAATAAAATGTCATAAAGGACATCAACATGGAGAAAAAAATCCAATGTCAAATAATTTTATAGTAAGATGTTCATGTGCAATGAATAATCATCAAACATCAAGTGAAGAAAGTAATTTTTCATTAAATACATGTTATTTTTATGAATTAAATAAATTATCAGAAACTTTTTTTTGTTATCAAAATTCTCATAAAAAACAATTATGTGATTTTTGTTATTCTTTTTGTAGACCAAATTCAACAGAAGAACCAGAATTTAAATTAAAATTTAAAAAAGTAGAAATTGATTCTGGAGGAATAGTTCAATGTCATTGTCCTCATTTACCTAATTCAAAACATACTGCAGTTGATTTTATGAATAAATGTTTAGGTAATATAAATAAAAGTTCAGAAAATTATTTTCCAAATACTAATTCTGTAAATTTAATTAATATGTTTTTTAAATCTGATGAATTATTTAGAAGTGTTAATAAAACTTTTATGGATGTTTTTAATCAAATTTTAGCACAATATCAAGAAAGAATTAATGTTGAATTAACTGGAGGAAAAGTTCCTGAAAATTATATGAAAATTCCTTCTGTTGTTTCTAGAACTTATTTAATTTTTGGACAAAATGCATTAAATTCTCAAAATGATTCTGTTTTATTTTTTGCAAAAGAAATTAAAAATTATTTTAATGAAAAAGCTCTTAGAATATTTTTAGGTAATTGTGATGTTGGTGCAAGAGGAGGAAAAGGACAATATAAAACAGAAGAAAATTTTTATGAATCTTTTTTATTTGGTTATAAAATTTTTAATATTTGGAATGCTTTATTTAAAGCTTCTTTACCTAAATATTCTACTGGAGAATTTATTAATTTAAATCCTTTACAAAGATTAATTGTAATGAAAAGAGCTTCAAAATGTCAATTAGAGGTTGATTATATTTTAAGAAGTACTATAAGTTTAATTAAATCTAGTGCTAATTATTCTAGTGTTAGAATTATTTTACAATTATTTGATATTATTAAAATTTTAGCTAGTTATTATTTAATTAATATGGAACAAGTAAATGATTTTCTTAAATCAATTGAAATTTTTTTTATTAATTTTGAATCAATTAAAAGTGATAATCCTAATTTATCTTCTTTAGTAAAATTATTTATCAAATTAACTCAAATTTTAATTTGTTTTTCTTATTTTTATGATGATATGACATTTTTAAATAATGTTGAAATATTTTATAATTCTAATCAAAAAGAATTTCAAGAAGATGTTAAACAAGAAAAAAAAGAAAAATTAAATTTTATATATCATGATTCTGAAATAGCAAGAAATATATCAAAAAGTGTAATTCATATCACAAAATTATTTGAAATTGATTATCAAAGACTTCCTCCATTAAATATTAAAACTAGGAAATTATTTCATAATTTAATGAATTATATTCAAATTTTAATAAATTTAGGTTTTGGAAAACAAGATATTTATTCAAGTGGGATTAAAAGATTAATTCATAATGAAACAAAAGAAATAATAGATTATTTAATAAGTAATAAATTATCTGATAAACAATCAAATATTTTAAAAATTATAGATGAAGAAGAACAAATTTTAAGTAGTAAATTTCATGAATATTATATTAATAGTAAAGATATAAAAGAAATATTATCAACATTTATATATTCAGTTGAAAAAATAAATTCAATTTTAGGAATTTCAAATACTTTTTCAACTTCTGTTAATGGAAGTAATTTAATAGAAACTAAAAATGATGTAGGTGATAATAGCATTGAAGTAACTCCTATAAAGGAAAATCTAAATAATAGTAATATCTTAAGTAATGATAAAAAATATTTTAAAAATAATCAATCATCTCAAGATATTTCAGAAATCAATTCTGTAATTCCAAAACATGAAAAAAATAATTCTAATGTTAAAATGTTAGATGATATTAATTTTAAAGCTATAAAAAATTATAAAGATAAAAATACTACTAAAACAAATGATTATGTAAGTTTTAATAATGATTCAAGGAAAATTGGTTCTTCTGATAGTTTTGATAATCTAAATGAAAGTTTAAAACATATTTTAGATTATTCAAATTATTTATATACTTTATCTAAAGTTTTTACTATTTCAAATCAAAAAGAATTATTTCCTGATAAATTTTGTTATCAAGTTTTATCTCTTTTTGAAAATTATATGTTTTCAGATTCTTGTCATGTTTTAAATGTTTTTTCAAAACAAATTGTATTTAATTTAGCTAGTATGCCAAAACATTTTTTACCAAAAATATTTTCTCTTTTTAAAAAAGGAATTAAAATATTATTAGAAAATAAAACTGAAATTGGATCTTCTTTTACTTATCTTAAAACTCTTTATGAATTATTTGCGAAAAAATTATTTTATAAAGATGATGAAGTTTTATATTCTATTTGTTTATCAAAATTATTACAAATGGGTATTTCTTTAAATCAAGTTGAACATTCTTTTAAATTCGATTATTTAAGATTTATTAAAGAAAAAATTTTTACCAATTCTGATTTTTTAAAAATTGTTATGAAATATAAAAATTATATAGTTGATATTGCAAAAGATTTTCAAACAAATAAAGATTATTATATTCAATCAAATGATTTTAATAATCCTGAAATTTTTAAAAAACATTTTAATAATGTTCAAGAAAAAATAATGTTTAAAATAGGTCTTTATTTTATACAATTTATAACATTTGCATATGATGGAAATCCACTTTTATCTGAAATTGATTTCTTAAAAGATTATTTTTCTGCAAATGAAATTATTCAAATGTTAGAAGTTACAACATTAGATATTAAATTTAGAATTGGTTTAATTAAAATTTTTAGAATGATTTATATTGATATTTTAATTGATCAAAAAAAATTAAATTTATATAGAACTGAATTTCAAAATAATATTGATGAAAACTTAAAAGAAAACTTATTTAGTCAAGATCAAAATAGAATATTTAAATTTTATGATATGTTAATGAATGTAAATTTACCTATTTTAATAAAAGAAGAATATAATTTCCTTCTTCAAGAAGTAAAATTATTTAAAGATGTGATAAAATATTTAAAAAGAAAAAACAATGGAGAAATAGAAAAAATATTAACAATATATTTTGAAAATGGAGTAATATTACCATTAGTAATATATTTAAATAAAGTTTTTGCAGTAATTCATTCATTTTCAGGTCCTCCAGTTTTAGATATTTATTTATTAACAAATTATATTTTAGAAATGATAAAAGAATATAATGAAAATTCTAAAAATCTTTTGGATGATGATTTAGATGTTAATGTAGGTTTTTCTTCTCATAGAAAAGTTATTGGTAATAATGCTAATCAAGTTAGAAAAAATATTACTAAAACTTTTACAAGATTTGATTATAAAGATATTATTGATGAAGATTTACATCTTTTAGTTCAATTAAAGTTTAATCCTTTAAATTATTATTCAATTTATCAAATTTTAGCTAAACATATAATGAATATTTTTGAACATCCAAAAACTAAAAAATTAGTAATATATTTATCTGATTTTCAAGTTGAAGAAGAAAATAATATTGTAAATTTAAAGAATGATTTAAAACAAAAAGGAACAATGTTAGAAGATGATTCTTTTGCAAGTGAAATTTTTGATATATATGAATTTTATATAAATGGAAAATATGATTATGATAATAATTCATATAAAGCTGTTTTTAATTTAAATTATTCTGGTAAAGAAAGTACTTTTAGAACAGTTTTTTCAAAATATTTATTATTAATGATTACTGATGATTATGATATATATGAAGAAGATATTTTAACAATTTTATTAAATTTATTAATTTCAGAAACTTCTCAAACTCAATCATCTTTAATTGAATTATTTTCAACAAGTAATAATATTTCAAATATAAATAATAGTGGTTATAATAATGAATTAACAAAATTAAATATTTTAATTGAAAAAGCCTTTTCAAATATTTTAGCAACAATTTTATCTCAATTTAATCCTGCATTAATACAATTTAATGATAATTATTATACTTCATGTGCTTTAATAAAATTATGTAAATTTTTATGTGAAGAACATAATCAATATTTCCAAAAATATTTTTTAAAACAATTTTATTTTTCTTTAAGTGATATTCAAAAAATAGGTTTTTATGATATGATTCTTTTTATATTAGAAAAAATAATAGTTTTATCATGTTGGGGTCAAGTAAAAAAACCTGAAGATTTTCATAATTATTTTGTATTATTATTTTCATGTTTAATAGAACTTTTAATTGAAATAATTCAAGGAACAGAAGATTCAAATTTCTTAAGTTTAATTAATCAAAAATATGAAGGAAATCAAAAATTAATGATAAATGCAAATAGAATTGATCCTGTTTTAAGAAAAGGAAAAGCTTTTGATTCTTTTTTAAAATGTGTAAAACAAATTATAACTTTAGATAATCATACAAGTGAAGAATTAGATTCAATTAGAAAATTAATTGTAGATTTTCTTTTAGCTTTTATGGAAGAATATCATTGTCCTATGGAAATTAAAATGATGATTATTATAAATTTCCATGCTTCAAGTATTATAAAATCTATTTCTACTGTTTTAAAAAAAATATATTTAAATAGAAAAGGAAATACAATTGAAAAGAAATTAAAAACTAGAAGAACTTTAATATTAATTGATAGTCAATTTAATTCAAAAAAAGGAAATGAAAAAGAAGAATTAGGAAAAGTATTTTTTAATAATGAAAAATATAAAGAATTTTTAAATTTATATTATACAGATAGTGAATTTTCTGAATCTCCATCTTTTCAATTATGTTGTTCATTTTATAAATATTTTAAATTAACATTAATGCAATGTCAAGATAGAGAAACTCAATCTTTTTGGAAAAAAATACATTCAATTAAAAAATATGCTTTAAATAATTTTGATGAATTAAGTGAAATAGGAAAATTTATTTCTGAAGGAAGTGATTTTGAAGCATATTATGTTATAAAATTATTTGAACAAATATTAAATAATGTTCTTGTTAAAGTTAATGAAGATAAACCTCCAATTTATGTTGTTTTTATTAAACCTCCTTGTTTAAATTATTTATCTCAACAAACAAAAGATAATTTCTTACAAAATGTAAATAGAAGAAGTAGAAATACAAAATTAATTGAATTAATGACTCAAACTGAATATTTTAGAATTGAAGCAGAACATAATTTTGATAAATTAAGAAATCATCCTTTTATTAAAAAAATTTCTTGGATGAATTATTATTATTTTTGTTTATTTATTTATATTATTGATTTAGCATTAAATTTATTTATGTTATGTGTTGATCATGAATCAGGAAAAGAATTTGATAGAGATGCTCATTATTATCAAATTATAAGAGGAATATCAATTTTCTTTTGTTTAATTGTTATTGGAATAATTTTAATTTGGTGGTTTACAAAAAATTCTTTAGATAAATCAATAGAAACTGCAAAATATCTTCAATTACATAAAAAGAAAGAACAATTAAATTATTATGATAAGTTTATTATATTATATAATTCATTTTTATCTAAAAGAGAATTAAAAGCTCTTTTTATATTTTTAATTTTTAAAATTTTAGGTTCAATAAGAGCACGTTTAGCATTTTGTTATTCTTTTTCTTTATGTGCTATAATATATTTATCAGATAATATTAGTGTTTTATTAAATGCATTATTTATGAAAGGAAGACAATTACTTTGGGTTATTATATTTACTATTGTTACTTGTTATTTTTATGCTGGATGGGGATTTTATTATTTAAATGATAATTTTTATGATGATAATGATAGGGATGTTCCTGAAAATATGTGTGAAACTCTTTTATATTGTTTTTTAACTTTAATTAATAATGGTTTAAGATGGTATCCTGGAGTAGGAAAAGTTTTAAGAGTTGATTCTGCTTTAAAACATTTAAAAAATTATATTCATAATTATTTATATCATTTTTCATTTTATTTAATTATCAGAGTTATTATGTTAAAAATTGTTTTCGGTATTATTTTAGATTCTTTTTCAGAATTAAGAGAGGTAAAAAGAACTATAGAATTAGATATGAAATATAAATGCTTTATTTGTAATATAGAAAAAGATGAATGTGATAAACAAAGTCAAGATTTTCATGATCATTGTGAAATTATGCATAATATATGGAATTATGCAAATTATATGATTATGTTAAGAATGACTGATTCTCAAAATTTAAATGGTATTAATAGTATGTGTAAAGAAATGATTATTCAAAGACAAATGAAATGGATTCCTGATGGAAAGAAAGATGGTGCTGGAACTGTTTTTAAATAATTATATATTTTATTATTATTTATTTTTTTATTCTATTTTATTATTTTTTGTTTATTTGTATTTAGAATATTATTTGAAACAATTAAATTTTGATTAAAAAAATTAAATATGTTATTTATATTTTTAATTGAATATCAAATTATATAAATTAGGTTAACAGATATACATTACCAAAAATTATATTAATCTATTTATTTCTAAAAACAATATATTATTATGAGATATTAATTTATTTAATATATATTATATGTTAAAACTGGATTATTCATAGTTTTGTTTTTAAAATTATTTATTTGAATTCATATTTGTTGAATTAGAGGAAAAATTTCTTTGATGAAAAGGTGAAATTTGTTTTCCTATAGTTGTGCTACTACTATTATTATTATTACTTTGTTGATAATTAAAAATTAAAACATTAATATTATTTACAAATTTTTTTTGGTCAATTTTTTCTTTATTATTTTTTATTTTACTTCTTAATAAATCTTCATCATCAAATATTATTTTTGGTTTACTTTTTTTCCTTATATGATTATTACTTCCTTTACTAAAACTTTTTTCTTTTTTTAAACTTTTATTTTTATCTTCACTACTTGTTTTAATTAATATTTTTTCTTTACTTTTACTCTTACTTTTGCTTCCATTTCTAGATAAATAATTAACAGTTTTACTATTATTAGTAATTTCCAGAATTTTATTTCTATTAATAATTTTTTTATTTTTTTTCTCAATTTCAATATCATATTCAATTTCATAATAAATATGAGGATTTTTAACATTAACATTATCACCTTTGACTTTATTATTCTTATCAAAATATTCATAATCTAAAAATCCATTTTTAAATTCTTCTCCATTAAAAATTTTATTATATCTTTCTTGAGTATTAATTCCAATTTTTTCAATAGCATTACAGTATTTATAATCATAATTATCAGTATTTTTTGGAATAAAAGGAGCTTTCATTTTTCCCATATATAATTCACCCCAATTAAAATCTTTAAACCAAGAATGTTCTTTTAATTCTTTAATCCCATTAAAACCTAATCTTTTAATAGGTTTTCTCATAATACATCTATTAATAAAATCAGCAGATGATTGAGACCAATTTTTCGGAATATTATTTAAATTAATTCTAACTTGTTTAGCCATAATATTATCTTTAATTTCTTTTCTAGAATTTCCTTTATAAGGTCTAAAACGATGCATACATTCATAACCAATAACACCTAAAGCAAAAAAATCAACAGTCATAGAATGATCTAATCCACACATTACTTCAGGAGCCATGTAACCAGGAGTTCCACTTGTATCTTTTGATGTTGATATATTTAATGAAATTTTTTTTGCTATTCCAAAATCTGTTAAATGTACTTTACCATTTGAATCTAATACCAAATTCTCTGGCTTTAAATCTCTATGCATTATTTTATTTGTGTGAATATATTCTAAACTTAATATTATACATGCTATAAAAAATTTCGTCTCTAATTCTGAAAAATAATTTTGACATAGTTGATAACGTAAATCTCCTCCTGTAAATAAATCTATTATTAAATATAAATTTAAATTGTCTTGAAATGCATAATGCATATTTACTAAAAATGGATGGTTTAAATAACTTAAAAAATTTCTTTCGTTTTTTATTGAGTTTATACTTTTTTTATCTATTATTTTGGCTTTTGACATTTCTTTCATTGCAAATTGTTTTAATGTTTTTTTCTGAGTTACTTTCCAAACTTTTCCAAAACCACCTCTACCTATAATATTAACGTATTCAAATGAATTTCTTGTATATTCTAATTAATATTTTAAAATATTATTTACGTTCTTGTTTATTTTGTATTTTTGGGAGTTTTGTTAATTTTTGAAGTGGATTTTGCATTTGTTGAGGATTCATGTCTAAAATTTTTATGAAATTTAAAAAATTAGTTTTTGACATTTTTTTTGAAATTACAGTTTTGATTTTAGATCAAAAATAATGTTTATTAAATTTTTAATTAAATAAATTTCATATTTATATTGAATAACTGATGAATGATTTATATTGATTAATATAAATAATATTTATTGATTATTTAATTTTTTTTATTTATTTATATTGCACAATTTATATATATATATAATCTTATGGAAATAATCCTATAAGATTGAATTGAAATATTAAATTGTTTTAGAAAATACCTCTTCTACAGGAAAATATTTCCTATAAAAAATACAAGAGTAATATATCTAAATATTACTATTAATATTATTATTATTCTCTTCAACTACAATTGCTTTTTGATTAATGAAAATATTTGTAGTGTTATTATTATTAATCATACTTTGAATATTTTTATTTTTTTCATTCAGAAAAATGAATAAATTATAAGATTCTTTTTTAGATAATTGACATCTATTACATAATGTTCGAAAAGCAAAATTTAAATTTTGACATTTAAAACAAATCCAATCACCTAATCTTTCTGAAAATTGTTTTTGTTTTAATAAATTAATCTGATTTTTATTCATAATTTTTTCTCCCTCACAATTATTATGATTTCTTTTTTTATTATTATTTTTAAAATTTTTTGCAATTTTACATCTATTACATTTAGTTCTATTTTCATAATTAAAATTATTACAAAAAGGGCAAATCCATCCTTTTTTTCCGAACATTTCAATATTTTTATTAATATTATTATTCTGACTAAAAATAGGAATTGTATTATTTAACAGAATCATTGGATTTAAAGCATTTCCATTATTCAAATTTTGTATATTACCATCAAAATTAATATTTGAATTTTGAATTGGATTTAATATATTTTCATATTGATTTAAATTATTTATATAATTCAAATTCTGTAAAGTTGAGTTTTGTTGATTATTCTCTATAGAATTTTCATTTGAAGAATTTGAATTATTTTGTTCATTTAAATAATAAGAATCTTTTCTAATAAAATTATTACTCTTTTCTAAGTTAATTGTATTATGGTCTTCTTGATATTTTCTAATAAGATATTCATTACTTGAATTAAAATAAGTTATCATTGGAGAAGAATATTCAATGATGTCAGATTGATTTGTTTGAGGGGTAATTTCATTAATATCTTTTTTTATATATGTTAATTTTGAATAAAAGGGATTAAAGGCATGTGAATATGGTATAGTTTTGACTTTCATTTTTTTGATAATTATTTATCTTTTATAGACTAATTTTTATTTTTCTTTTGATAATTTATATTTTTATTATTATACTTCTTTTTAATAATCGATATTATTTTAATTATTTGTGAATATTTTCAATCATTATGGAAGATTTTAAACAATTATAATTTATTTAAAATAAATTTATATAAGTTAAAAAATTAAGAGAGCAATAAAAAATATAAAATAAAAACAAACATATTTTAGTTTTTTTTCTTTAATATACAAATAAATTTAATTTATGCAAAAAGGTTAATATATATATAAATAATAAAACCACATTTAATTCTTATAAAAATAAATTATAAATTTGAAATTCAAAAAAAAATAAAAAAAAAAAATAGAAAAAAATGTTAAAAGGCATATCTCTAAATCCAAAAAAGAAAAAAACTCCATCACATCAAAAAACAAAAATATCAGAATATAAAATAGAAGGAACATTAGGTCAAGGAGCATATGGAAAAGTAAAGCATGCAATTCATTTAGCATCAAATGAGGATGTAGCAATAAAATTTGTTGAAAAAAATAAATTAATAAGAGCAGGAGATGCAGAAAGAATGAAAACAGAAATGAAAATAATAACATCATTAGATCATCCAAATATATTAAAAGCATATGAAATATTTGAAGATGAAAAATTTTATTATATTGTAATGGAAAAACCAGGAAAGGGAGATTTATTTAATTATATATGTAATAAACATAGATTAACAATAAATGAAGCAACATATATTTATTATCAAATAGTAAACGCAATAGATTATATTCATAAAAAAAATATAGTTCATAGAGATATGAAACCAGAAAATATAATGTTAACAAATGATATGATTGTCAAATTAGGAGATTTTGGTTTAAGTTCTTATTTTAAAAATTCAGATAGTAAATTAGGAACTAATTGTGGTTCTCCTTGTTATTCTGCTCCAGAAATGTTAAAAGGAAATTTATATAAACCTGGTCCAATTGATATTTGGGGTATTGGTATTATATTTTATTGTATGATTTGTGGTCAATTACCTTTTGAAGATGATAATGAAGATGCTTTATATAGAAAAGTTGTTAGATGTGAATTCACTTGTCCTTATTATATTACTAGTAATTTAAAACTTCTTTTTAAAAAATTCTTCACTGAAAATCCTAATAAAAGAATCACTATGGATGAAATTAAAAATAATGCTATTTATAATATGGGTAAAGCTAATTTTATTAAGAAATTTAAAATTTATGGGGATGATGGAAATTTACTTGATGTTGTTAAAAAGTTTATTAAAGAAAAAAGTTTGAAAAGTTTACAAACTGAATGTTCTATGGAAATTAATGCTAATAGTGAAAATACTACTTCTTATAAAATATTTTTTTATAAATTTATGCATAAAACTCATTGGGATGAATATTATATTCCTCTTGTTACAAGTGAAAATAAACATAGTAAAGTTGATTTTGAAAAAAGAGATAAGAAAAGTAGAAGTAAAAATAATAGTAAAAGTCCTAAAAATAAATTAAAATTAGAAAATAATCTTAAATTAGATAATTTAAATAAAAATCAAATTAATCAAGAAGAAGGAAAAAATAATGATTTATTAACTATTCCTAATCATGGAAATTTTGGTAATTGTTTTGCAATGACTTTTGATATTCCAAAAACTAAATATAAAAATAAAAATGAAGTTAATTCAATGATTAAGTTAGGAATACTAGAACATACTTTTGATAAAAATATTTTAACTGAAAAAAATTTGATTACTCAAAGAAATGATAATCATTATACAATAAAAACAAAAATGAATAATTCTTTTAAGGAAAATAATCTGAATATTTCTAATTTCAAAAATAATTTTAAATAATTTTTTTTCAATATGTTTAAAAAATTTCAAAGTTTTAAATTAAAAAAGTTTTTTTGAATCAAAAAAATCAATTTAAATAACTTCTTTAATATCGAATTAAATTTAAATTGAAAGATATAATAACAATTATATATATCATTGATATTAAAATTATGTTAAAATTCATACCATTTATTTATGAAAGAATTTATCAGATATTTATTATTATATTGTTATCTAGAAAAAATAGGGTAATTAGTTAATATTTTTGTTTAATAGAAAAATAATTCATAACAAATTTTAAAAAATTAAATGGAAATTGGTAAATATATAAATTTATTTATGATTAAATTTAAAAAAATATTAGAAAAAATTGAAATATATTGTGCAAATCTATAGAATACTATGAATTTAATTTTTTAATTTAAAAAAATATTTAAATTTAAAAATAAATTAAATGGAAACTTATAAAAAATTAAACTCTTATCATAATAATAATTCATATATATTTGACAAAAACGATTTTTCTAAACTTTCAAAAAATAAGTTAAATTATTTAAGTTTAAATGATTTATCTTTTGATGATTTTAACAATATAAAATTTAATTCAAAAACAAAACATCTAAATTCCTCAAAAAAATTTTCAGAATTTAAACAAATGTTAGAAAGAACTTTTTCAAATACAAAAGAAGAAAATATATTAAATTCAATAAATTTACAATTAACTAATTTAAATATAGATAAAAATTCATCAAATAAAATTTTACCAGTAAATTCTCTTCCAGAAAATAAAAGAAGTAAATCAACATTCCAAAAATATAATTCTTCAACAAATAGTACAATCAATCTGACTTTAAACAATAATAAAATAAATTATAAAAAAAATATTAAACAACCACAAGAATATGTTAATAAGAATTATAATAAAGTTTTTGGAAATAATTTAACTGATAAATCTTTTAGAATATTATATAAAATTTCAAAAATCAAAAAAAATTTAAATAATACAAATAAAAGTAAAGATAGTATAAATAGACCAAAAGTTGAAGTAAAAGAACAAAAAATTTTAAATGAATATAATGATAATACTGTTTCAATACATAAAAAAATTAATAATTTAATGAAACCTCATAAAAGAAATTTAAGTTATTTTGAAATTTATAATACTACAAATAATATTAATAATTCTTTTCATAAAAGTAATATTTTAAAAAGTAATAAAAAAAATAATATCCAAAATCATAATAAAAAAAAATCTGCTTCTAATTTCATTAATTATAAAAATAATATAATTCAAGTTGCTTCAATTGATTTATTTAATGATAATTATGATGATCCAAAAAAAGAAATTGAAGTTTATAAAAATTCTTTTAAAGTAAATAAATCAAAAGATTTTATTCTTCAAAAATATTTATATTTTTCTAAAAAAAAGAATAAATAAATTTGTAATTTAATTATTATTAAAAACAA
Source organism: Isotricha sp. YL-2021b (assembly GCA_023805745.1). NCBI lineage: Eukaryota > Ciliophora > Litostomatea > Vestibuliferida > Isotrichidae > Isotricha > Isotricha sp. YL-2021b. The sequence continues at coordinate 195,294 of JAJJKW010000002.1, read as the reverse complement.
ATTAATTTAAATAATTTACCAATAATGAATTAATTAATATGGAGTATGATTTTAAAAAAAAAGTAGAAGTAGAAAATATATTTTCAAAAAAAGGTAATGATTTTGCTATATCAAAAATTAAAAGTAATATTAATGTAGAATTACTTAAAACATTAATAGAATCCAAACAAATAAATATTGAAGAAGAAAATAATTTAAAATATTTACTTTCTTTAACTTTAAAAAATAAAAATACTACATCAAATGATATAAAAATATTAAATTATTTAAATTCATTTTTAAATGAAAAAAATAAAAAAATATATATTGATTATACCTTTCAATGTTGTAAATTAGGGAATGAAAATTTATTGAAAATTATGCTTGAAAAAGGAATAAATATAAATAGTCAAAAAGAAAATGGTGAAACTTTTTTACATATTGCAATATCAAAAGGAGATAAAAATTTAATATTATTTCTTTTAAAATATTATCAAGATAAAAATATTCAAACTTTGAAAAATAAAATGGCTTTTTCAGATTATTCTAAAGAACATGGTGATAAGTCTATAATTGATTTAATTGACGATTCTTTTAGTGATATTCATATTAATAATAATAAGAATAACAATAATCATAATATCATTAATATTAAAGATAGTTTAAATATTAATAAAAATATATTTAATCATAAATTTGATAATGTTAATAATATCTCTTTTAATGATAGAAACAATTGTAATATTCTTGTTTTCCAAAGTGTTAAAAATGATATTAAAGATAATGATAACGAATTTAATGATGGAAATAATAATTTAATGTTTACTAGAAAAACTAGATTAACAAATACTATTAATTCAAATACTAATAATGGAGAAATTTTTTATTTTGATTCTGTCACTGAAAGAGACAATTATTTTGACCAAATTAAAAAAATTGAAAAAAAAAATATAATAAATAATAAAAATGATTTAGAATATATTTTACCTAATATAGAAAATAATAAAAATAAATTTGAAGATTCATTAGAAGATTATAATATAAAGGAGAATAAATATGACGAAAAAAATAATGAAACAAATGATTATGTTTCTTTTTTTGAAGAGATAATTTCAAAACAAAAATATTCTTCAACTGAAGGAAATATCAATAATCAAAAAAAAACAAATTCTGAAAATATTAATACTCATAGTAATTTAAATTCAAATAGATTAAGTAGTTTTACTGGTAATACAGGAGTTAATACAAATAATACCAATAATAATAATAAAAATTTTAATTATATAAATAAAAAAAATTTAATTTTCTCTTTTAAATGTTTGAATAATGATAATATTAAAAAAAATCAGAAATTAAGTTTAAATTTAATTAATGATGATTCAAATAATGAATATAAACCTTTAACAAATAGAGAAAATAATATCAAAATATTTGAAAGTAATGATTTTAATAAGAATGATAATAAAAATAATTCAGAAAGAATATCCTTCATATATAATAAATATATTAATACAAAAAATGATGAAAATGAATTAAATAAATTTTTATCAGAAATAGGACTTTCAGAAAAATATACTTCTTTATTATTGTCAAATGGGTTTGATGATTTAAAAGTATTAATTGAACAAACAAAAAGTGGAATAGCAATTTCAAATGAAAATTTAAAAGAAATTGGTTTTAAAACTCCAGGAATAAGAGCAAAGTTTATAATTCATTTAGAAGAAATTGCAAATTTATATGATTTTGAAATTGATAAAGAAAAAGTTTATTTTTCAAATAATTCAAATGAAAATAAATTATATAGATTATTATCTTCTATAAATTTAGAACAATATATTAATAATTTTTTAATTAATGATTATACAAGTCCTGAATTATTATATATTCAAATGATTAGTAAACAACCTTTAAATGATGAAATATTACTTAAAGATATTGGAATTGATAAAGTAGGTTATAGAATGAGATTAATTAATAAAATAAAAAATGAAAGTAATAATTATATTTATAAAATAAAAAGTGGAATTACTGGAAATAATATTTACTTGAAAAAAAATGCAGTTATTTTTGAAAGTCAAAAAGGAAATACCAATAATGAATCTTGTAATTGTATTATATATTAGAATATAAATTGTAGATTAAAAAAAGGGTATAATTAGAAAAAATAATTTTTTAAAAATTTTTAAAATATTTATTTTATTGATAGTAAATTTATACTATTTATTTAAAATCAATAAAAATAAAATAAAATAAATATTAAAATAATTTAATTAAACCCTTCTTTTTTATGTCTAGTATATTGTTCATAATTGATATTATTTTTAACAGGAGTAACATCTTTTCTTTTTATAGTATTTATATAAGGTGAAAAAGTCATTGGACTATATCCTGTTGTAGATACACTACATCCAACATCACATGCCCAACAAGTACCATCTGGATAATATATTATTTTTTTAGAATTTTTTTTAATTGGTTCTGTTCTATTATATAATAATTTTGAATAAGGATTTGATGGACTTAATTTTCTATTTTTTCCTTTTGGAGATTTTGAAAATTTTAAATCTTCTATTTCATCTATATTTTCTCCTTCTAATTCATTTGGAATTGTTTTATTTTTATCTTTTGGAATATTTTCATTTATATTTTCAAAAGGAATATTATTATTAATATTATAATTATTGTTATTATCATTTATGATATTATCATCATCATTTATATTATTTAAATAAGGGTTTTTATTTTGGATTTCATTTTCTGGATTATTTGAATTGTTGGTTTCTTTAAATGTATAATATTGATTTTTATTAAGAGGTTCATTTCTTGTTAAATTATCTGAAATATTATTATTATTATCAAGGATTTTTTCTTTTGGATGTTTTTTATTTTTTGATGTTATTCTATTATCATTAATTGGTATATTTTTATCATAATTATTTAATTCATTATCATTTCTTTGTATTTTGTTTAACTCATTATTTTTCTTTTCTTTTTCAGGAATATTTGAATTTATATTATCATTGATATCTTCAAGTTTATTATTTTCATTATTATTTTGATTTGTATTAATATAATCTTTATTATTTTGAGAATTATTATCATTTATCTTATCATTTAATTTGTTTTCTTCTTTTGGTTTTTGCTTCTTTTTTTTTCTCTTTTTTTTAGAATTTGAATTTATATTATTTGGTAATTCATTTTTATTATTATCTTCTAAATTTTTTGATGGAAAATTATTATTTTTATTCATTTCATTATTTAAAGGTTTATAATTTGCATTTTCTTGAAGCATTTTATTAAAATTTCTTGGTTCTTCTGAATTCTGAATTTCTTCTATTTTTTCGTTTGGATAATTCATATTTTTTCCTTTTCTATTTTTCATTTTATTATTATTTAATTTCTTTAGTTTATTTTTTATATTATCATTTGGATTTATTTTTGGATTCATTTTTTCTAAATTTTCATTATTTAAAGGGACAGTAGAATTTTTAATAAATTCATAGTTTGAATTATTTTTTGGATCCTCATTATCAATATTTCTATTTAAATTTTCTTGTTCATATATCATATTTGCATTTGGATAATTTTGATTATACATTTCTTGATTATTATTTTCAAAATTATTTATATAAGGAATATTACCATTATAATTATTTGGATTTTTATTATTATTATAATAATTATTACTATATTGATTAGGATTTAAATTCCCAGAATAATTAGAATTTGGCATATTCATATTATTATATCTCATGTTATCATAAGAATTATTATAATTAGGATTATTATAATTATTATCATCATAATAATCTTCATTTTGATATTGATTATCTTTAAAATTATTTTTGTTTGGAATTTTATTTCCTTTAATTTCAAATGAATGACTTGTATTGTAATTTCCTGGATTAATATTATCATTTGAATTAAAATCATTATAGTTATTATTTATTGGTTTTTTCATATTATTTTGATTTTGATTAAAAGAATTTATTTTATTATTTAAATTATTTACAGTTTCTTCAAGTTCTTTTTGATTTTGTATATAATTGTTAATTGTTTCTTCTAATTCAATTTTATTTTTTATTAAATTATCTATAAAATTTTTTTGTTCATTTAAAACATTTTCAAACTCTAAATTTTTATCAGTATAAAAATCAATACCTCCTTTTAATTTCCCTTCAGAATTTTCTATATATTTTGAACAATTTAATAAAATAATATTAAAAACCTGTTCTAACATTTCATTAATTCTTTTTTGATTTTTTTTTACTTTTTCATATTCTTCTTTGTTAATATAATTATCATTTAAATCTTTTTTCATGTTTTCATTTTCTTTTTCTAATTCTTTTATATAAACATCAGCATATTGTTTTTCTTTTTTAATTTTATTAACATCATTATTTAAAGTTTGATTTGTAAATTTTAAATCAGATAAATCATTTAAAACTTCATTAACATTTAAATTAATTTTTAATTTATTATTATTATTATTATTATTATCATTATTCTTGCAATTGCAATAACATAAAGTTTTTTTATGACAATCACAATTACAAATATAGTTATTATTATTTTTTAATTCTTCGTATTTTCTTCTTAATTCAGTTTCAAAAGAATTTTCTTCATAATATTTTTTATTTGTTAAAATTTTATCAGAACTTGAAAAAGAAGTTGAATTATCGTTTGGATAATACATATATTGTTGTTTAGTAAATTCACTTTGATAAAAATTATCATTTATTTTTGGAGAAAAATTATCATAAGGTTCCATTTCATAAGTTTCATATTGAATAATAGGATAATTATTTTGATAAGACATATTTAATATATTTTTTAATTTTTTTAATAATCTACTCATGATTTCATATATTATTAATAATTATTTTTCTAAAAATAATAAGACATTATCTAAATTATTTTCTATTTATTTAATATATTAATTAGATTTATTTATGTCAGAAAAAGAAATAGAAATATCAAAAAAAATACTGTTGTCAAATAAAATAATAGAAAATTTATGTTTACATAAAAAATATATGAGAATAGGTAAAAATTTAACATTTTGTAAAAGATGCGGGACAATCATTCATACAGAAAAAATAATGAAATATACTTTTACAAAATATTTAATTAAACCAGCAAATTATTATAAAGGATTTGATATTTCTCCTTTAATAATTTTAAAAAAATATATAAACAATAATGAAACTCAAACTTTTCCTTCTTTTTTTTCTTCAATAAGAGCTAATTTAATTAATTTAATAATTTCATTGAATAAAAAATTTAATGGAAGTTTAACTACATTATATCTTGCAATATCTTATCTTGATAGAATAATGTTTACTTATAACTTCATTGATTCAAATGAAGAAAAAAAATTAAACTTAATTACTATTTCAAGCTATGTTTTAGCTTATAAATTTTATGAAATTGAGAATTATTTGACACGTATTGATTATAGTTTTTTACAATATAAATATAATATTTCTAGAAAAGAATTAAAAGAATATGAAGTTTTATGTCTTAAAAAATTAGATTATAAATTAGATGAAATTCATATTTATAATATATTAAAAATCTTAATGTATTGTGGATTTATTTTAAACAATGAAGCAATTACTATTAAATTAATTAAATTATATAGAAGAATAATTTATTTCTTTGATAATATTTTATTACAAGAAAAAATTTTAAATAATTTTTCTAAAATTGAAATTGCTTTTAGTATTATTTATCTTATTAGACAAAAATATGGATTCAGTAGTAAAATATTTAAAGAAGAAATATTAAAAAAATTTTATCATTTTGAATTTGAAAATTTCAAAGAATGTGTAATTTATATTGAAAATGTATTTGGCTTGAATAATAATCATTTATATGAAATTTCAAAAAAAGGAAAAAGTGAAAGAGCAAAATCAGAGAAAAAAGATTCAGATAATGAAAAAAAAAAAGAAGAAGATGAAAACAATCAAAACAAAATTAATCATTTTTTAAAAACAGAAAGAAAAAGAAAAAAATCTCGAAGATCAATTCATTTATTAAATAATAATATTTCTTTATTTCCTAATGAAAAAACTGAAATAAACAATAAAATGATACATAAAAATTCTGCTTATTTATTTAATCCTCTTTTATCTTTAACTAAAAATAATATAGAAGTTAATAAAGAAGATGAAAAAACATATTTGGATTTAAGAAATGAAAGACATTTAAATTTATTAACTTATAAAAATTTAGATAATATTAAAAACTTAATAAAAACACAAAAAGATAAAATTGAAAATAATAAAAAAAATGAATTTGAAATTGAAAAAAATGATAATGAATATTTTATTAGACAACCAAAAAAAAGAATAACAGTGAAATTATCAACTGAAGGTAATGTTTTACAATTAGAAAAATTAAGAATAAATGAATTAAAAAAATTTATATTAAATCCTAGAAATCCTTCAAAAGATATTTCATTAGATATAAATAAAAAACATATTAGATATAATTCTTCCACAGAAAATTCTAATGAAAGTTCTGGAAGATTTTTAAAATATAATTCTTTATTGGACAATTCAACTGAAAAAAATAATAGAAATTATAATAAATTGAATAGTACATTATTCAATAAACCTTTATATTCACATAGAAGTGATGATAAAAAAGAAAAAACAAAAAAATATTTTTTATCAAAAAATATTCAAAAAGATTCGGTTATTTTTCCACTTATTGTAAATTGAAAAATTTTTTTTGAACATAAATCCATTTTTGAAATAAATTTTTTTGAATATTCTATATTTTTATTATTAGAGCATTATTTGTTAATTTCAATATTTTTGACTAATTTAATATAGATTATAAATAAATAATACTTTAATATTATTTTATTTATATTATGAGTAATCTAAAATTAAAAAACTATTTTATAGTAGATAATAATACAAGAAATAAACCAAAAAAAACTGAAATATTATCTTTATTTGATACTTTTATGACTCAAGGAAAAGATTTGAAAAAATATAAATACCTTAATTTACAATATAATAATATTACAATAGGAGATAAATCTACTATCAATTCTTTTTTTGAAAATATAAATTTTTCAAAAAAACATATTCGTACTTATTATAGTTCTATAGAATCTTCTTCATATAATGAAAATTCAATTACAAATTTTACAAATTATAAAAATTTAAAAAGAAAAAAAAGTAATTTAAAAAAATCTAGACAAATTAAATTGCCTGATTTTAATAATAATTATAATGATTCTTTAAGTAAGTTGGATTTAGATTTTTATCTTCCAAAACAAAAAAATATGTCTAAACTATCTGAAATTTTAACTCATAACAAATTTAACTCACAAAAATTTAACGATATAAAAGCAAATTTTTATATTGATAAAGCTTTTAATAAAAATAAATTATCAAATAATATTATATTTAAAGCTTTTATTGAAGCAAAAACAAATGATGAAATTTTAGAAGAAAAAGATAAATTTCTAGATGAAGATTTAAGAGAAAAAAAAATAAAACAAATTATTTTAAAATTTTTACAAGCTAAAGATAATAAATTAAATCAAGTTCAAACAATAAAAACAAATTTTTTTAATTCGTTAGAAAATAGAGTTAATTTTATTTATGATTCTTATACTGTTCCTAATATAAAAAACAATTTCTTTTTAGATTTTAATAAATTATATAATATAAATAAATATCCTAATTTAATTGAACATGGAATTTTTAGATATTTAAAGTTACTTAAACATGTTATTCAAAAGAGAAAAGATAATAGAAATTCTGGTAAAGAAGAAGAAGAAAAAGAAAAATTAAGTAAAGAAGAAATTGAAGAGGATAAAGCAAATTATTTAAGATTTAAAGATTATGAAGACAGAAATACTAAAATTTATGAATTAGATCAATTTTTTGTTTATAAATTTACTAAATATAATGGTACAAAAATTACTAGTTGGAAAATAAAATATTGTATTTTTAATGCTCATTCAAGAAGACTTGAGCAAAAAGAATTAGAATTGGAGAAAATAAAAACTCAAATTGTATTTAAAGATAAATAAATTGTATATAAAAATAATTTTTTAATTGAAATTTTAAAATAAAAATAAATAAATAAACTATTAAAATGGAAAAAATAAGAAATATAATTATAAATTGTCAATTTCTTTTTCTAATTCAATAAAATCTACTCTTTGATTTTCATCTAAAACAAGCATTTTACATAAAAATTGTACAAACTTTAAAGAATAATTTGGACTTACAACACTCATAATAAATAATTGTAATTTATTATCATCACAATAATCTCTAATTTTACATAAATTTTTAATTTTTAAAGTAGAAGCATATAATAAGCATAAACCAAGAGAAAAAACATCACTTTTAAAAGGATTATGAATAATATTATATTCTTTATTATTAAAAGCTTTAAACAATAATGGACTCATAAATAAATGAGTTCCTCTTACAGAATGAATATTACTTGAATTTCCAAATATTTGTTTTATTTCTCCAAAATCTGCTATTTTATAAATTTTATTATTAAAAATTAAAATATTTAGAACTTTAATATCTCTATGACAAATATTTCTTCTTTGAAGATATGATAAAGCTTTTATTAATTGCTTTATTATATTCAATAATTCTTCTTCTGTATAATAAATATTTATTCGTAATTTCTCATTTATTTCTTTTTCCCAATCTGTTATTGCAACTTCCATTAAAATATTTGCAGATAAATTTAAAGTATTTTTTGATACCCCAATTATTGAGACTATATTATTATGTTTTATTTTTGACATAAAAGAATATTCTTTTATCATTTTATCACATGTTCTTTCATTTTTAGCAAACATTTTTTTCATACAATATAAATTTTTATTTGAATCTTCTACTAAATAAATTTTTCCAAAAGTTCCTTCTCCTAATTGTTTTAAAATTTTATAATCCTTTTCAATAAATATAAATAAATCATTTTTATCTCTTCTTTGGGGAATTAATAATATATTATTTAATGAATTTTCTGTATTTAATCTTGAATTATTATTTAATTTCTGAATTTGGAATTTTTGAATTGTTTTTTTTCTAAAATGATTTGGAGAAAATTCTTTTGAATTTTCTTTATATTTTTCTTTTTCTTTCTCTAAAATTTGGTTCTTTACATTTTTTTCATTATGGTTAATTTTTCTAAATATTAATTTATTTATGTCACTTTCAGTTTTCTTTCTTTCTTTTAATTCTTTTGGTTTTGGAGCTTCATAAACTCTAACATCCATTATTCTTTTATCTGTAAATAAACTATAATTCACTTCAAAAGAAATATTTCTTTTTCTTCCTCTTTCTATTTTATCATTTATTTTATAATTATTTATATTTTCATTTTTATATTTATAACTTGTAATTTGACTATTATTATTATTATTATTATTATTATTCTTATTACTAATTATATTACTACTATTTTCATTCTGATTTATTTTATCTTTAGAAGAAGAAAATGATATATTATATCTATTTAAATTTAAACTTCTTTCTTTTCTAATTAAATCATTGAAAGAACTTCTTATCAATCTTTTTGGTTTTAATTTTTCTATTTTCCTCATATAATCAAAATCATTTTTTTCTTCTTCTAAAATTTTTTCCTTATCATTATAAGTAAAAATATGATTTTTAATTTTATCTAAAGTAGAAATTGGAAAACTTTTAGTTTCTTCACAATGAAATTTTTTTTCACAAATAGGACACATCCAATTATATTTATGAACAGAAACAAAAGTTTTACATTTTGAACAAACAATAATTTTATTTGAAAAATTATATCCTTCATATAATATACCATCACAATTTTTATTATGATAAAAATGTAAATCTAAAGGATTTTTATCATGACATTTACAAGGTAAAATAATAGGTTTTATTATAATTTGATTAATTAAAGCATTTTTTACTGAATTTTTCATTCCAAGAAATTCAAAAATATTATATTCTTTTATACCACTTCTAAACTTTTTTTTACATATTATACATTTCCATATTAAATTATTTGGATTAAACTCTTTATTACATCTTTTACAAAATAAATTAGAATTTAAAATCCATAAATAATCATTACATATATTACATTTCATTTGTTGATTTAACATAACTGGACAATGATATTTTTCCCAAGTTGCAGGAATTAATTTTTCTTCATTTATATTATTTTCTTTTGAATAAAATTCGCAATTATGAATTGGACAAAACATAATTATTTCATTAGATTTATATATTAAATTACATTTTTTACATATTATTAATTTTGTATTTTTTATATTATTTAACATTAAAAATTCACCTCCACATTTATGTTTTGCATATCTGTTTTTACTGCAATGTTTTTGAAAAGAATTTAAATATTGATTTTCTTCTTTTGATTTAAATAAAAAATTTTTACATTCTTGTTTGTATGGGATATAATATTCTTCAATAATTTTTTTAAATAAAATATTGAATATTTCGTTATTAGATTTTAATTCATTAATTAGATTATTATGGAAATTTATTATAACGCAATTTATTCTGTGAAGAAAATTTTTAATAAATTCTTCTTGATTTATTATTAAAATATCAGAAAATATATTATAAAATTCCTCAATAAATATTTGTTCTAGTTCATTGAAATTAATTTCATCCATTTAAAATTTCCAAAGAAAATATTAAAAAATATTAATAATTTAAATCTTAAGATGTAATAAATAAATTTAAAATATTTATTTTTTTATAATTTCATAATATAAATATCTCATCTCAATTTCAATAATTTATTTAATAATAATTAAATTATCTTCAAAAATATATTTCCTTTATCATTTTCATTTAAAAAATTTTCTATTTATTTAAAAATTGACTTTTATATTTTATTATTTTAAAAATTTTTTTTTAATATATTTTCATTAATTTATCATTTCTAATCTTTCCCTTTAATAATTTATAATATTAGCTTCTTATATATCTTAAATTGTTATCATATTATTATTTATATTCTCTATTTTTTTTTTTTTGTTGATTTTTATTCATCTAATTTTAGTTGTTGTTTCATAAAATTAGGGAATATTATAAAACACTTCTATATTAATTATAAGTTTTTAGTGTTTAATTTAAAAAAAAACAAATTTGTTTCCTCAAAAAGCATTTCTCTTTTTCATTTTGATTGTTTTATTTTCCAAAAAACTTTGAATTTAATTTATATTTACTTATATTTATTCAATTTTTCAAAAATTAAGGTTTTTGATAAAGAACTATTATTTTTTTGTTTTTTCATATATTAAAACACATAATTTTAAAATTGATTCTCTTTTTTTGGAATTATAATCATTAATTGTATTTATTTATTATTTTATCGAATCTTCCTATTAAATATTTTTTTGTTTAAAAAACAATTTTCAAAAATTTTTGACATTATTTAAATTTATATTTTATCCTATTTTTCAATATAACATTAATATAACATTGGATTTTAGATAATATTTTTAATAGCATTTTTTTTCAATTAATATATCATTTTAATGTAATTAATTTAAAATTACTTAAATAAGTAAACATTTAAAAGATAAAATGATAAGCTATATTTAATTTTTTAGTGATTCTATTATAAAAATAAATTCCAAATTAATTTTCCTTCATTTATATTATTCTTTTAAAGTAAGTTAATTATTTTATTTTATTAATATTAAAATTAATGAAATTGATTTTGGTTTTTATTATTTTTTTATTATCTTTTTTTTTTTCTTATGAATCAAATCTTGAAAAAAACAATTCAACAAATGAAAGTTGGTATTTAAATATTTCTCAAGAACTCAGAAAAACTTTATATAATTTTGATAGTTTAAGTAAAGAAGCTCCAGAATGTTTTGATAATATATATTCAAATATTATCAAAATATATTTAAATAGTGATTTTGATATTATATCTTCTCTTTATAAAGAAAGTGAATGTAATAAAAATTTTTCCTTTTTTTTATTTGTCTATGAATTAAATAATAATTCTTTTCAAAATAATAAAAAAAGTCAGATATTAAAATTTTCAAATTATGAAAATAAATTTTCAACTGGAATTTGTCTTCCTAAATTTTGCAAAATTTATATTGAAAAAAAAATAATTAAAAAAAATGAAATCATTAATCAAAAACTTAAAGAATTATTAGAACCAAAAATAAAAATAGATAAATTAATTTATTATACTAAAAATGAAGAGAAAACAGAAAAAACAAATTTAATATATATATTAATTATATATATAATTATAAGAGTATTAATTTCTTGTATAGGAGAGTTTAACACTTATCAACAAAATAAAGTAATGAATTATATTATTCAAAGTGAAGATTCAGACTCTAATACTGAAGATGATACTCAAACTATAAGTTCTATTTCATCAGATAGTAAAACTTCAAAAAAATCAAATCAATCAAATAAAAAAAACAAAGAAGATATTTTTAAAGAAGAAATACCAAAAAAATCTTTTCATATTATTGAAAATGAACTAAAAGGTTTTCTGTTGTATTTTAATATCTTCAAAAATTTTCTTTTATATAATAGTAAAATTGATAAAAAATGGTTTAATGATGAAAATTTAGAAGTTGTGAATTTTTTTAGAAGTTTTTTCTTATTTTTTTGCTTTTTCCAACATCAAATATTTTCTAATTTAACTTTTCCAACAAGAGATTTTTTTAATTATAAATATTATGAAAGTAGTAAATTGATTTTAGGTAAATTTTGTCAATTTTCTTTTATATGTTATTATTCTTTAGATGGATTTTTATTATCATATAAATTTTTAAATTTTTATAAAAAACATATTAAAATTAAAAAAAAAAAAATAGTTGTGATATTTTATAATTTTTTCATTATGTGTATTCCTAAAATTATTTTGTATTATTGTAATTTTTATTTATTACATTATTATTTTAAAGATTTTTGTTTATTTGATCATTTAGATGCAGGACAAAAATATTATTTTAGTGATTTATCAAAATATGAATGCTTCGATAAGGAAAAACATTTGTATTATATATTTAATTATAAATCTTTTTTATTTTCCAATTCAACAAAATTTGATGATTGTCATAAATTTTTTTATATTTATCAAAATGAATTTTCAATGCTTATTATTTTTTTATTTATTTTTATTCTATTAATTTGTTTGAAATCCATTCTTCTAGAAATTATTTTATTAATTATTGTTTTTTCTCCTTTAATTTTTTATTCTTTTTTATTAGATATAAAATTCACAAAATATGATAAGTATTTTTTTTATGGGGAAATTTTAACAATAAAATCTATCTATCTTTTTATTGGTATATATTTTATTGGAATTATAACTGGAATTTCTTATTTCAATTTTATGGATAGTATTTCTCCTAATCGAATTAAGGATTATCTTCCTTTTAATTTTTTAGGAAAATTAACTCTATTTTTACATCAAACAAGTAATCTTTTTAAAGGTTTAATTATAACTATTTCAATTATAATATTTATTTTACTTTCTTCATCTTTTTATTGTTTCATAAATTTTTATGGTAATTTAGATTTTAGAATTAATAGTTTTATGAGATTTTTATATTATTATGAAAAAATAATTTTTATTATTTTTTTTTATTTACTATTAATAGTAATATTAATTTTAGGAGAAAATTTTTTAACAAAAATAGGACAATTATCAATAGTAAATTTAATATCAAGAAATAGCTTTACAATATTTGCTAGTTATGATTATTTAATTATATTATTTTATATAACCTTTGATTATGAATCTACTTTTACGATATCTGATACTTTTTTCTTTTCTTGTGGAGAATTTGCTTTAGTTTTATTTATTGCTTGTTTTTTTAATATTTTATTTGAACTACCTTTTAGAATGATGATAATTGATTTTAAAAAAAGAAACGATAAATTAGATTATATTCAAAATGATGATAAATTAGTTCAATTGATTCCTTGATTAATTCTTGTTACAAAAGATATTTAATTATTTAAAATGTTTAAAAATAGTATTTATATCAATTTTATATTTCAATATTTAAATAATTTTTATAAAATTTATATTAAATATAATATTATATATATTTGAAATTATAATATATATTCCAAGTTTTTATCTTTTATTACATATTTTCATAATTAATATATTATTCTTCAAGAATTTCAAGATCTGAAAAAATATCATTCTCATAATTAGAGAAATGATGAATATTTTTTTTCTTATAACTATGATTAAGATATTTATTATGACAATTAACAGCATCATCAATATGGGAAGAATGAAATTTTTGAAATCTTTTTTTTTTATTTTCTTGTTCTTCAACAATTTTTGAAAAATTTAATTTAGGAATTGATATTTTTGTTATATCACTTATTTCAGTTGAATTAGATTGTTTATATTTATATTTTTTAATAGGTCTTTTTACTATATTTGATACTGTTGTTTCATTTTGTGTTTGATTTATTGTTAAATTTATATTATTGATTTTATTTCTTGTATAATCTTTAATTTTACTTCCTAAAGTTTGGTTTATTCCTTTAATATCTTCATCTAAATTATTTTCCTTTTCTTTAAATTCTTTTGTAGAAAATTTATTATAAAAATTACAATTAAATTTCTAATAATAATAATTAAATAATTTTATACCGATAAATCCTCTTGATTCAGACAACAACCCATTTTTTGATATTTAAATGTGAAAATTATTTATATTTTAAATTTTAAAAAATTGAATCAAAATAATTTAATAAATGGAAAATAATAATAATGAAAAAGATTTTATATCTATTGACTCACTTTTTTTTGAAATAAATGGAGTTGAGGGCGAAAATTTTTACAATATTGATGAAAAAGAATTTATAAAATATTTTATATATCAAAAAGATGTTATAATAAATCAAGATAAATTTTATGAAATAATTTCAAAATTGATTACAAATAATAAGACTTCTTTAGTATTATTATTATTAAATACATATATAGTAAATTATTATTTAAGAGATATAGCAAACAATAAAAATATTAGAGATAAAATAATAGAATTTTATAATAAATTACCAAAAAATGAAAAAGTGAAATTTTATAATAAAGAAATTACTATAGCAGAAATAATTAATTTATTAAATCAGGAAGAACCTAAAAAAGTATATTTAACATTAAAAGATTTAAGTGATGAAAATCAAAAATATATTCCTGATAAAAAACCAGAATCATTAATTCCAGAAAATATAGAAGATAAATTTGATATTTTTTCATGGAAACCATTAGAAATAGCAAAACAATTAGCAATAATAACACAATATCTTTTTAAGAAAATAGAATGTTATGAATTAAATTCATCAAAATGGAGTAAAGAATCAAAAGAAATAAATTCTCCAAATATAATAAAATTAATAAATAGATTTAATAGTATTTCAATGTGGATTTGTGAAGAAATTTTATCTTATGATCATGTTAAAGATAGATGTAAAGTAATAGAACAATTAATATTAATTGCTGAAGAATTAAAAAATATAAATGATTTTAATGATTGTTTTAATGTAATTACTGCAATTAATAATTTAAGTATAAAAAGATTAAATAAAACTTGGGACAAAGTTAATCAAGAATTTATGGAAAAATATAAAAAATTAAGTGATTTTTGTTCTGTGATGAAAAATTTTGATCATTTAAGAAAAGGAGTTATTGATTATTTAAATAATGATGAAAAACAATTTGGTTTAGTTCCTTATTTAGGTATTTTTTTAAAAGATTTATCTTTTGATGATGAAAAACAAAAATATTTAAAAGATGATGGTTTAATTAATATTAAAAAAATTATAAAATGTGGTAAAATTATTAGTGATATAAAAGAATGTCAAATTTATTCTTATAATTTTTATCCTATTTATGCTCTTAGACTTTTATGTGAATTAAATCCTTTAAGTGAAGAAAAAATTTCTCTTTTAAGTGAAGAAATTGAACCTAAATTTATTAAAAAAAAAGTTGATGAAAAAAGAACTACAACAAGTGAATTTGAATTTGGAAAATTAAATATTGGAATGAATGGTCTTTTTGGAGAATATATAAATGAATATAGTGATAAAGAAGCTAAAAATTTAACTCTAAAACAAAAATTAAAATTAATTAAAAATAATTATTAGAATTTAGTTTTATAATGTTAATAATAAAAAAATGTTATTTATTTTTGATTTCTTTAAATTATTGTAATTTTAATAAGTTATTTAAAACTTTTTAAGATTTTTTAGTTTAAAATTTAAAAAAATAAATAATTTATTTTAAAAAATCACTTCACTTTTAATGAAAACTTGATTACAATTCTAAGTTTATTTATACAATTCGCAAAAAACAAAATAAAAAAATAAATTACAAAAATAAATTTAAAATAATTGTAAAAATTGACTAAATTTATATGAACATTTTTTTTGTTTAATCAAACCAATTTTCCTAAAAATAGTGGGAAAGATACATATAATTAAAGGATAAAACATACCTAAAAAAAAAGAAATACCAGTATCTAAAAATAAACTCCATTGAGTATTTCTATAAACAGCACAAAATAAAGAAATATAATAAATAAAAAGAATCATAAAAACAAAAACTAAAACAAAATAAATAACAATTCTAGGTTTCATTTTTTCAACTAAAATTTTAGTTTTTTCATAAGCTTCATCAAAAGTTTTTGAACTTCTAACTTCTTGAACTTTTTTTTGACTTAAACAAATACATTTTAAAAGAATAACAATAACTAAACAAATTAAAGAAGAAAAAATAGAAGCAGGTAATCTTTCAATCATACTTATTATTCCTTTTTTTCTATATAAAGTTCTAGCAGCAGTATCTGAGAAAAAAAATCCATTAAAAGTAATATACATTGGAATATGGAAAAAGAATAAAGATACTTTAACTAATCTTAAATTAAAATCAGACCATAAAATAAAACTAAAAAGAAATAATTGATCATATTTTAATATAGACCAATAATATCTATAATAACTTCTTCCATCAGCATAAAATGCTTTTTCATAAGATAATTCATTTAATTCTTCATCTGTATAATCAAATAAATGTCCTGTTGTTCCTATTACATCACTTTTATTTGATCTATTACTTTTATTAACTTCTTCATTTTCTTCTTTTTTATTTTCATCATTTTCTATATTTTCTTCTATATTATTATTATTTCTATTATATGATTTTCTATCTGTTAAATCTGAAGAATAAAAATTTGCTTTTGAATTTGTTTTTGATGTTGTTTTTTGAAGAGAATTACTTTCTTTTAAATCTATATTATTATATTTATTTTGATTTGGTTCTATTTTCAAAGCTGTTGAATCATTTAATTTTGTATTTGTTTTAATATTATCATTACTTACTGAATTTTCATCATCTTCATCTTCATCTACTTTATGTAAAGCTGTTCCATTTAATAATTTCAAAGCATTTTCTTTTTTATTATTTATTGATTGCTCATTAAATGATACTGATTTTGCTACTTTAATTCCAGATCCTAATGATTGATCAATATCATTATTATCCATTTCATTAAAAGAAGTTGATTTATTTTTTAATTTATTTTCATTATTTGAAGTATTATTACTAGAATTACTTTTATTTGTATTTGTTTTATTTAAATAATTATTATTCATATTATTTTTATTATCATTTTCATTATTATTATTAACATTTTTATTATTATTCTGTATTGGATAATTATTATATGTATTTTGATTTGGATTTGTATTAAATGGATTATCTGCTGACATTTGTAAATGAGCATATCTTGGATTTAATCTTTGAATTGGAACATTATTTGCTGATTGAGCTAAAGGATTATTTTGGTTATTTTGAGGAGATTTATTTTTTTCATTTAATGGGTTTTTATTATTAGTATTTGTTTTATTATTTAAATCTAGTTCTTCTTTATTATTATTATTTGGTTTTGTTGTATTTGTAAATTTACTTCCAGTAGTATTTAATTTCTGTTGAGTTTTTTGATTTAATTCTTGACTTTTTCCAACATTATTTTTATTATTTACTTTATTATTATTATTAGTATTATTATTCATTTTTTTTAAATTATTATTATTATTATTACTTTGACTACTTGCTAATAAATCATTCATTGAAGCACTATCTAAACTCTCTAAATTATAAAAACCACCACTTTTAATTGGTCTATCATCAGGATCATAATAATTTTTTGGTTTATTATTATTATTATTTAACATTTTATCATTTTCATTATCATTATTTGCTCTACTATCAACTTTACCTAAATCTACATTTTCTTCTTCATTATAAATTAGTTCATCTTCATTATTATCAAAATCATCAAAATCTCCAAAATTAATATTTCCATTATTACTATTAACTTTTTTAAAATTATCACTAACATTACTATTAACTTTATTATAATTATCACTAACATTACTATTAACTTTATTATAATTATTATTATTATTATAATTATAATTATTATTAGAATTTGTATTTGTATTTGTATTTTTCTTTTTATCATCATCAATATTACTACTTTTAATTGTATCAAACATACTCATTTTACTTTTTATCATTTGATTATTTATTATTTTTGGTTTTTGAAAATTAATATTTCCATTTAATTCAAAATTTTCATCATAATCATCATTTCCATAATTTTGATAATTAGAATTTTTTTTTTTAACAGGAGGATTTGAAGCATTAACATAATCTTGATATCTAATTTCTAAATTTTCTGTAACTGCTTTTCTAACTTCTATTGTTTGATTTTTATTTACAGTACTTCTTTTTGTTGCAATTTCATTTTGTTCTTGTTCTTTTTTTTTTTTATCATCATTTTTAAAATATAAACCTTTTTTTTTAAAAAAATCTTTAATTGCTTCATAAATTCCATTAGTACCATCAATTAAATAAAAAATTAAAAATATAATTTGTAAAAAAAATAATCCCATAATAATCCAACATCCATAATTATGTTTAAAATATTTTAATTTAAAAAGCATTTTATTACATTTTAATATTTTTAAATTAGAATGAGTAAAAACAGTATTAATTCCATTTTCAACAACATCAATAGCTTCTTGTTTTTCATTTTCAGTTTCGAATTTACCATAAGCACATTGAATATATAAAGTATTAGAATCCATAATATAATTATCATAAATACTATTTTCATTATCTGAATTACAAGCATTAATTTGAATATAATAATCTTCTTTTCTATCATCTAAAGGTACATCAGTATTATCTTCTGAAGTAAATTGTGTACAAATATCAGTAAAAAATATAGAATTTTTATTAAATGGATCATATGATTGTTCAATTACTACATTCATTCTTTTTTTTTGTGTATCAGTTAAAGATAATAAATCTGAATTTATTGGATGTGTTATAATTATTGGACTTGAAGTACAAATTGGATTATCTAAAAATGAATCATCATAAAATAATGAAAATTGAACTAAATTATATGGATTTGTTGAAGAAATTGTATCAAATTTAAATATATAAACATCTTCTTTATGTGTTGTTCCTACTAATGTATTTACACATTCAGATGTTACTTCTATTGTTGAAATTGATGAATCTAATTCATTTTTATATGATGTAAAATCTGTTGTCTTCATTATTTGAAATTTTATATTAGAATCTAATGTCGTTATTGTTCCTTTATATTTTGTATATATTGCTTCTACTTGTTCTTCTGTTAATAAATTTGATTCTTTATTTATTATATCTTCATAATCAACACAAGAAGATGTTGTTGTTATTTCTATTTGATTTGAATCACATGCTGTTTTTATTCTTTGCAAAATCAAAATAAAGGATAATAAGAATAGTGAAATTTTTGAAGACATTTTTTTATAAATTAGGAAATATTATTTAATCATAAATATAATATAAAATAATTATTTAAATAAATATTAATTTATGGAACCAACACCACAACCAAATAATGAATTAAATGAAAATATATTATCTGATACACAAAATCCAGCTCCTAATATTGAAGATAATAAAAATTCAATAAAATTAATTAAAGAAAAAGCTCTTTCTTTAGCTAAAGAATATGAAAATGATAATTCAAAAGAAGATTTAATAAAAAACGCATTTGAATTAGATAATACAAATTCATATATTAACTCACTTTATATTCAAATGATAAAAGGAAAAAATGAATTTCCAGAAATTTTTTTATATTTTAATTATTCACTTGATGAAAATGAAATGAACAAAATAAATCCAAATAATAATAGCATTCCAGAAAAACAAAAATTTTTAAATTATATTTCAAAACTTGAAAATTGTAATTCATTAGATGATATTTTTATATTATCTTCAACTCAAACAAAAATAATAAATCCTTTTGATAGAGAGAAATATTTACCTAATAAACCAATAGATTTATATAATGATCATCTATTTTTTTATTATATAAATTATTATTTAAGTCAACCATCCCTTTTTTTAAATAATCAATATTTTAAATCAATGATTGTTATTATTAAAACATTATATGAAAAAAATGAAAGAACACTTTTATATGGTTTTCTACATAATTTATTAAATAAGAAAAAAAAAGGAAATTTTATTCTCGCAATTTATTATTTATTATCATTTTATAATAATGAAAAAATTAATTTTTTTAATGAAGTTTATTCAAAAACTGAAAAAATGTTATCTTCAGAAATTCTTGAATTACTTGTTAAACAAACAACAAATTTTTCACAATATTTTGAAAAAGTAAAACCTATTTTTATGCAATGTTTAAATAATTGTTTGAAATCAAAATTAATTCATTCTGCTTATGATATAATAATAAAAAAAGAAAAAATTGCTATTTTAAATGAAGAATCAATTTCTTATTTATTAGACCATATTAATTTTAAACCATTATTTGATCATAAAGATTCATTTATCATTTATCCTGAAACTATGGAAATTATAGTAAATATTTCTTTTACTTTTAAAGATTTATTACCATTAGAAGCTAAGAATTATTATCTTATTAAACTAAAAAATTTATTTTTCTCAATTATATCATCTTTAGAACAATTTTTATCATATTATAAATATTATATTCATCCTAATAAAATGAATATTAGAGTTTTAGAAAAAAAATTTGAAAATATGAAAAAAACATCATTAATAAATGAAGGAAGTATGAATTTAAAACATGTTAATTATATTTTTAATAGCTTTAATTGGAATAAAGAACTTAAAGTTTTTAATGATGAAATAAATAATTTAAAAAAACATAAAAATGAAATATATTTAGGAGATTATTTTGAAAAATTTTGTGAAGCAGAAGAAATAAATGAAAATGAATTAAAAGAAATGATCGGTAATTTCAAAAGAGGAATTTCAGAAGAAAACCAAAATAATAAAAAAGAAAAGAAAGAAAAGAAAAAAGAAAAGAAAAAAGAGAAAAAAAAAGAAAAAAAGAAAGAAGAAACAAAAAAATAATTTGAGAATTATTTATTAATTATAATTATTTAGAACCCATTAAACTAAAAATATTCAAAAATATTTCAATAAAATCTATATAAATATTAAGTGCAGCAATAATATAATCATCAATTGAATAACCAACACCAAATTTTTTAAAAATTAATTGAGTATCATATAATAAATAAAAACTATATATTAGAATACATAAAGCACAAATAGCAATTATTCCCCATCTTCCAAAAATAAATCCAAAAAAAATAAAAAAAATACATATACCTAAAAAACAAAATAAAATTCCACCACAATAAGTGAAATCCGTTTTAGTTTGAACAGCATATATTGTAATTCCAATAAATAATCCAATTGTAATTCCAACAGAAGAAAAAACTATTTTATAACTATAATATGAAGCACATGTTGCAAGCATATATGATATACATAAAGTCCATAATATTAATAAACAATAATTAGTAGGATACGTTCTTGAAATTGTTCTTCCACAAATTAAAATTAGACAAATAATTAAACTTAATATTACACATATATAAAAAATTATAAAATGTCTATTCAAGTAATGTTTTACTCTTTTAATAAATGTTAGACATAAAAAACAAAAAGTTATAATTAATTGAGCAGTGAAAATTCCATAAACTTTTCTTATAAAACCTATTCTTACTATTTTTTCAGATTCTGCTAATTTACTAAAATCAAAATTTTGAGTAATATATACATTTTGAACTGTGTTTTCTTGATAACCTACTATATTTGGAGCATTTTCAATTACGAAATTTGTGTTTGGTATATTATTTTCTTGATAAGGTTTTATGTAAATTGTTTCTTTTTTTATATTTACAGGAATATTTGAATTATCTGCAGGATTGATATTACTACTACTCATATCAAAATATTTCTTAAAAATTATTATAAATAATTGGGTAAAAATAAATAAAATAGAAAAACAAAATAAACTTGAATAATCAAAAAATGTTAAATAAATTTTGATGTGATATATAAATTAATAAATATTAAATATAAATAAAAAAAATTCATTATATTCTGTAAAACAAAAAAATTGAATAAATGAAATTATATTTATCTTTAAATATATTTAATTAAAATAATCCAAAATAATTAAATCTAATCAAAGTTTTTTACATATAAAATGAATTAAAATATATTATATTAAATTGTTCGTTAATTAAATTATTTATATATAAAGGGAATGAATAGTTATATTAAAGAAATTAATTTTAATTAATAAAATTACAAAAAAATAATTGGAAATAATGTAATTATTTTAATTAAAAAATAATATCAAAATTAAAAAAAACATCTAAAAATAAAAAAAATAAAAAAAAATGTCTTATAGAAGAAGACAAAACTTATCAACTCCAAAAAAAGACGAAAAAAAGCAAGAAAAAAATTTAGAAGATTCATTTACATTATTAATAGATACAGAAGATTCTGAAGAAGAAAAAAATGAAAATATATTTTACATACATCCGTCTCATTTAAATATGTTAAAAACAGTATCAAATGATCAATTTTCCTCAGTAAGAATAAAAAATACAAACACAGATGATATAACACCAAATTCATTATTAAATTTATTTTCAAAAGTAAAAACTTTTGGAAAAGTTGAAATTATTGTTTTTCAACCAATAGAAGTTATGCAAGAAATTGATGCAAAACAAATTGAAGCTTGTGCTGAATTAGTTGGATTTATTGATACAAAAATTTCTGATTATAATTATGTAGATAAAAATCAAAGAAAAATTAATACTTTATGTGTTTCTTTTGTTAAACCTCAAAAAAGAGAAGTTAAAGAATATAATAATAATATTAGTGATGTTACTCTTTCTAATGAAAAAGAAAAAGAAAGTAATGTTGGAAGTAATAGTACTAGTAATAATGATAGTGGAAATAAAAATTATAATAGAAGTTCTAATAGAAGAAGAAAATAATTTTTTTTCTGAGAGGATTTTATTTAATAACAACACAATAATAATACTAATAATAATAATCCAATAAATAAATAAAAATAGTGTTGTTTTAAAAAAGTCAAAGAAGTAATTTTTTTTTTTAACAAATTAAAAAACCATTTTTAATTAAAAGATATATTATATCTTTTTTTATATTTTTCAAGCCATCCTTTAGAAGCTCTAAAATGTTCATCATTTGATAATTCCATTGCTTTATTTTTAAAAAGTTTAACATTAACTTTATTTCCAAGAGTAAAATGATAATCAATATACCAAGCATAAAGTGCAGAATCCATTTTTGGATCTCTTATCTTTCTTCCTCCACCTAAACGAAAATATTAGTAATTTATATTTATTTAAATTTATTGTTTATCATATGTATCTTTTTAATTTTTTTCATTTCTAAAATTGAGATTTTTATTATTTTTTTTTTTTTATTTTTTTTGCTTTTAATGTTTGTATTTTTTTATTTTTTTTTCAGTAAACAATTTATTTAAATTAATAATTTAATTTTTTTAATTGGATATTTTGAATTTTTTTTTCAAAAAAACCAATTGAAAAAATACATATGATAAATTCAGAAAGATAAATCTTACCTCTTTTTCTTTCAGGACCTTTTTTTATCCATCTTTGAAGAGTTTTAGTTTTAACATTATTTATTTTTGCTATTTCTTTTAAATTATTTTTTGTTTGTTCAACCTAAAATCACTTTAAAAAAAATTTACTTGTAATAAAATTTCTCTCTTTCTTGATAAAGGTAAAATTTGATATTTTTTTTGTTTGTTTCTTTTAATTTTTTTTTTATTGATAATTTTATTTTTTTCAATTTCTAAATTTTCATCTTTTAAATCTTTTATTTCGTTTTCTTTTTCATATAAAAAAACATCTATATTTTCATTATTATTTATATTATTTTCTTCTATTTCAAGTTCAGAATCAATTGAATTTGTTTTAGAAGAAATTTTGGTATTATTATTTATTCCTAATTCTTGACTTATATATTCATTAAATTGGTCATTCATCTTTTGTTCTATTTATCAGTAATATATAAAATATTAAAAAATGTTTTAAAATGAACAAAAAGTTTTTTTGCAAAATATCATTAAGAACTCAAATTCTACTTTTATAAATTTGATTTAGTATATAATCTTTAGTTTTATATCGTTGAATAAAATATTAGAAGGGAAGATTTAATATTTTAGTTATTTGGGTTTCTAAAAAAATTTACATTATATAGTAAAAATAGTTTTTTTATTTTTTTACAATAAAAGTAAAAAACTAAAATTTTCTTTTGTTATTTAACTTTATTCTCATTTTTAAAGTTTATTAACTTTAAATTGTATTTTATTTTCCCATTTCAAAACTTTATTTATATTTTTATTGCAGAGATTACATTTCGGTTATATTTTATATTGATAATAAATGTTAAAATAAGAAAGAGAAAATT
Source organism: Isotricha sp. YL-2021b (assembly GCA_023805745.1). Lineage (NCBI taxonomy): Eukaryota > Ciliophora > Litostomatea > Vestibuliferida > Isotrichidae > Isotricha > Isotricha sp. YL-2021b. The sequence continues at coordinate 170,415 of JAJJKW010000002.1, read as the reverse complement.
TACTTTACCTGTCTAATGAATTCATTTTTTTGACATTTTCAAGTTTATTTAATTCTATCCTACTTCGACAAATTATTTAAATTTTAATTTCTTTTTTCCTTTCTTATTTAATATTAATAATTTTTATATTAAAGGTCACTCTTTACTTATTTTTTTATGTTTTAAAACTTTGAAATAAAAATAATATTAAGATTAAATATTGATGGGTTTTATTCTTATTAAATTTATTATTAAAAAAGAAAGAAAAGTAAAGGATGTAACTTTTAAATCATTAATATTTTATTTTGATTTAATCATTTATATTTAATTTCTCAAATAAAAATAATATATCTAATTATGTTCCCTAGTTTTTTTAATAAAGATATAAAAGGTTTTTGAAGTGTTAACCCTTTTTTAATTTTTAAATTATATATTCAATTTTCTGAGCTTAAGTAAAGATAATTATTTTATTTTAATTAAATTTAAAAAAATTAATTTTTTTTCTAATGAAAAAAAAAAGAGTTTATTTTTAATAAACAAGTTTTTTAGAAAAAGAGATATCTAAATTTAATTAAATATTATTAATAAATAAATTTTAAAGATTTCTTTAAAAAAAAATATATATATCTTCTCAATAAAAAAAAAATTATATATAGAAAATAGTTAATTTCATTATCTTTTTTTGATTAACGTACTAAACTTTTTTTATTATTTTTTACTTTTTAATTCTCTTGGAATACCAGGATAATATTTTCTAAAAAATTTTAATCTATCATATTCAGAAGTACAACAAGCAATATCACAAGCAAAACATTTTCCAAATTTCATTTTTAAATCTTCTAAAAACTGTTTTAATTTTTCTAATAATATTAATAATTTTTTTTCATTAAATTCATCTGGGCCTTCAAATTCAATCACATCTTCTAAAATATCTTTTTTCCATTTTGACATAAATAATTCTCTTATATTATTATAAAAATCAAATAAATATTCTAATAATTTTTTTGTATTTTCATCTATTTTATTCATGTTTTTTATAAACATTTGTAATTTTTGATTTTTTAATTTTTCTTCAGAAATTGTATTTTCTAAATTTTTTATTTGGTCTTGTAATATATTATAATTTCTTTCATATTCCTCATTTTTTTGTTTCATAAATTCTTTTTGTTGGTCAATTTTATTATTTAAATCTTCAATTATTTTATCATTTTCAGCATGAATTATTTTAATATCACTATTTAATTTTTGAATAATATCATCTTTAGTCTTTAAATCATCATTTAAATCTTTTATTATATGTTTTAGTTGAGAATTTTCATTATCTAAATTCATTATATTTTGATTAGCTAAATCTAATTTTTGTTTATATAACTCAATCTCATCTTCTAATTCTTTAAAAGTTTCTTCATTAAAATTTCTTTGACTTTCTATTGATTTAATATGATTTAAAGCTGAATCTCTTTGCATTATTATACTTTCATTTTCTTGTTTTAAAAGATTTATCATATTACTTTTATTTTCTAGTTCGTTATTATAATTTTTATTTAAATTATCTAAATCCCTGTTTTCCTTATTGAATTTAATATCATCCTGATTAATAGTATAATTGTCATTTGGGATATTATATATAATATTATTATTATTATCTAAATGTGAATTATAAATTTGATTTGGTTCATTAAAAACATTATTATTTGAATTAGATATATTTAAATTATAATTTCCATCATTAATTCCATTATTATTTATATTATATTCATTATAATTTTCATCATTAAAAATAGGTAAATATTCATATGTTAATTTATTATTATTTTTTTTAATTCTTTTTCCTGAATTTTCAAAATTCAAATTTGATGAATAATTATTTCTATGCATATTATTATTAAAATCGTTATTTTCTTCATTTGGATCATAACTATAACTAATTAAATTATTTAAATTTTGTCTATTTGGACTTTTTATTCTATTTTTCATTTGTTGATTAATTTTATTTTCTATATTAGTAATTAAAGAAAAATTAGAATTTTGAAAATTGTTTTGATTAAAAATTGAATTTGAACTTGAAGAATATTTTAAATTATTTCTATTTGGATAATATGGATTTGAAGAATTTAAACTTCCACAATTTGTAGTCATTGAAAGATTTGAAGGACATCTTTCCATTTCATAAGTAGACTTCATTTTTAATTATTTTTTTATTGAAAAAAAATTAGTTTTTTCATAATTAATATTATAAAATGAAAAATTTTAGAAAAATATTAAACAATTTTTATTTAATTTTAACTAATGCCAAATTGAATTGATTTAAAAAAAGAAATATAAATTAATTTTTTAAATTTCTTGAGTAAATAAATAATGATATATAGGGAAAAGTGATAAAAAATAGTTAATATTAAATATAAAAAAAGAATAAACTTTTAAATCCAACAATTTAATTAATTGATTATTGTATTAATTCTAAATATTTTAAAGATATAAATTCTTCTTTTATTTCATCTTTTTATAACTTCATTTTCTTCTTTATTAAAGAATAATAGAAAAGAAAAATTTTTAAGATAACATTTTAATCAAATAGATAATTAGGATACAATATCCTTTTTTTCAAAGAAGTGAAATTTTTCTTCTTTTTAAATTTCAATTTAATTTTTTTTAATATTGATAAAATTTAAAAATTTTTTTATTAAAAAAATTTTAGTCATCTTTTATATTATTTTGAAATTGTTTTATTTCATTTTTTAATTGTAAATTTTCTTTTTCTTTATTTAAAATATCTGAATTTAATTTTTTTAAATATTTTTTTAATTTAACTAACTCACAATCTTTTTCAAAAATAATAGTTTTAAAATCTTTCTTATTCTTATTTTCTTTTTTAACTTTATTAATATTATTTTCTTTGTTATTAATTTTATCATAAAGAATTTTTAAAATATTTTCAATAGTTCCAATTTGAGAATGAGCAACTTCATCAATAATTTGTTTAGATAAATTAATATTTAATTTTTTAAAAACTTTTTGATTTAAAGTGTTCCAATTATCAATTTTTTTATTTATTGAATTTGCTTCTTGATAATTATGTAAATCTACTAATTTAGGATAAAAATATTTTAAAACTTCAGCCATTAAAATTCCGTCTGAAAAATCTTTATTAATAAATTTTTTTTCTTTAGATAAAGGAATACTATCAACCCATTCATATATACTAATTATTTCTTCATTTGTTAAATTTTTCATTAAATATTTTTTATTTTTTTAAATTAAATTTAAAGAAAATTTAATTGTTATGAAAGGAGAGAGAAAAAAAAATAAAAAATATAATATCGAATTAAAAACTGATTTACCTGATTTAAAAATAAATAATGATGTCAGAAAAAGAACAATTGATCTAAATGATATTATTGTTCAGAAAGAAAATCATTATAAATTAAAAATTTTTAATTTAAATTTCAATTCTTCAGTTTTTCCAAAAAAGAAAACAAATAAAACAAATAAAACAAATTCTACAATAAATATTAATTTAAAAGATTTTGAAAAATTTGATAAAAAAATTTTAAAATCAAATAAATCTTTTATAAATTCAAATTCAATAAATGAACCAATTACAAAATTATTAGATGGCAATTATAATAATTATATTGATAAAATTAAACCTTTATATTCACATTTTAAAAGAAATCATAGAAATTATAAAAATAATATTTTATATTTTTCCAATGAAGAATATAAACAAACTGATTTTTATAAAAATATTTTAGAAGAAAATAAGGATTTTATTATAGAAGAAGAAAAATATAAAATAAATGAAAAATATTTAGAAAAAAATAAGGAAGAATTAGAAGAAATTATACAATTTTTTGATAAAAAGGTTGGAAATATAGAAAATGAATTAACATTTATTTTATTTCATTCAGATTGTCTTGTACATTTTATCGCTAAATATTCATTTATTGAAAATAATATAATTAAATTAAATGAAATTTTTGAAAAGAAGAGAAAAAAGAAAAATGAAATTAAAAGAAATTTTCTAAAAAATAATTCTAAAATATTTCTTATCAAAAAAAAATTAAATAATTTAAAAAATTTAAAATATATTTCTGGGATTATTTTAACTTTTTATCAAAAAGTTAAATCAATTAAATATACTTTATCAATAGAACAAGAAAGAAATTCAATAGTAAATATTCAGAAAGAATTAATTCCAATAAAACATAAATTTAAAAACAAAATAAAATTAATCTCATATATTGAAAATGAAATGATGAATTTAACAGAAATTTCAGAATCAAAATATATAAATTATTTTATTATTTATATTGATGAAATTATGAAGTTATGTTTTTCAAATTTTAGCATAAAAAATCCTTTAGAAAAAGTAAAAATAAATAATAGTTTTGATTTAAGTTCATCAAAATTATTAGAATATAAGAATTATAAATATTTAAATAATAATAATGAAGAAATAACTTTTTTTCATTTAAAAAATTTTCCAAGGGAAACAAAAGAAAAAGTTTTATCATTATTAGAAATATATTCTTTTATAATTTCTCAGAATTTTGATATAACACAAATTCAAGAAAAATTAAAAAATATATTTTTTGTTATCATTCAAGAAATTTGTGATAAAATAACAGAAAGAAATATTAATAAACTAAAAATTGAAGGAATTGCTTTTATTTTTTTAAAAGAAAATTTTGAATATATAATTGAGTTATTTGTAAATAATTTTGGAACTTCTCCAAAAATTTTTAAAGAAATTATAATTTATATTTTAAATGAAACCAAAAATAAAGTTGTTAATTTATTAATCGAAATCATTGAAGATAATGTCTCTTTATTACCAAATCTTTTTTATGAAACAAAAAAAAATATTATTAAACAAATGGAACAATTTTTTAGTTTAATTAATTTTGATTATAATAAATTTTTTATTCAATATGAAAATGATTTAATTTTTAAATTTTTTACTTCTCAAAATGATTTATTGGAAGAATTAATTGAAAAAGAGGAGTGGATCGAAATAAAAAATATTAATATAAAATATCAATTTATTACAAATATTATTTCAATAGATTATAATCAAATAAAAGAAAAAGATTTAATAATAAATGCAAATAATAATAATATAATAAATTATATTGAATGTAGAAATGAAAAATATAAATTAATTTCCATTACATTATTTTTATTGGATTTTTTGTATCAAGTATATCATATTTTATTTAATAAGAATGAAGTGCAAACTATTATTTTACAATTAGTGAAAATATTAAATAATTATATTAAGAAATGTAATTTATTAATAATTGAAGGAACTGGAAAAATAGGAAAAGAAAAAAGAATAATAACAGAAAAAGAATATATTTTATTAAATTCTAATTTAAGTTTTATTCAATCTATTTTATTTAATATTAACTCTTTTATTGTTGGAGATAATGACGATGAGATAATAAATTTAATTAATAAACATATTAAAAAAATAAATTTAATTCATTTAAAATGTATAGAAATAATTAATGCAATTTTAGATGAACTAAAAATTGAAATAATTTCAAAATTTGATAAATTACAATTTTTAAATTATCCTATTTTGGAAATTCAAGGATATAATGATTTTGTTATTAGATTTGTTAAATTTGAAGAAATATATAACAATATGATATATGCTTTTATTAATAGTGATATAATAAATATTTTTCAAAATATTTTGGATAAATTTTTTGATGAATTCGATGAAAAATATTTTAATAAAACAGGTTTTGGAAATGATAATATGCTCCTTCAATTTAAAAAAGACATAAACAAAATTAAAGAAATTATCCAAAAAATTGAATTAATTGATAAAAAGAATTATTTTGAGAAATTAGATAATTTAATAAAAATTTCGAAAATTGAAGAACAATTTAGAGGAGATGATTTAATTCAAATTAATGAAATTAAAAATAATAATGAAGAAAATGAAAAAGAAAAAGTCAAAGAAAATTATCAAAAATCAGAAGATCTTAATAACTCGAAAAAAGAAGAAAAAAATCCAAAAGATAAAAAGAAAAATAAAATATTCAATAAATTAAATAAATTTACAGGACAAATAATAAAAAACATAAAAAAACAAGATAAAGAAGGAACAATAAAATCAAAAGAAAAAGAAAATATTAATGAAAAAAAACCAGATAATAACTTTAATAAAATAAATAATAATTTAATAGATTTGAATTTTAATCCAAAAGAAACAAAAGTAATTCCAATAGAAGATAATAATAATAATAATAATATAATTAATAAGGAGCTTTTAGAAATATTTAATAATAATGAAAATAAGAATATTAAATTAATAGATTTTGATTCTCCAAAAAATGTAAATATAAATGTAGAAAATTTAAACAATATAGACAAAGCTCAAAATATGAACATTGAGAATTTATTAAATTTAAATAATGTGAATCAAATAATAAATACACATCAAAGTAATATGTCAAATGAAAGTTTAGAAAGTGTAAGACAAAATATGGATTTAATATTATATAATTTATAATAATAAATAATATAATTTTAAACATTTTTTCTTAATTAAATTAAAACAATTTTATGGGCTGTTGTTCAGAAAAAAATGTTCTAGTAAAAGAAGAAGAACAATCTTTAATAAAGTCAATTGAAATTAATAAAAAAATAAATGAAGAAGAATTTTTAAATTTAATTCAAATTAATATTGATAGAGTTCAAAAAATTCTAACTACTTATAATAAGACAGATGATATTGATGAAGATGATAAAAATGAAAATAATAATAATTCAAATAAAAAATATATTAGATTTTATATTATTTATCAGATAGTTTTAGGAAATATTAAAAGTTTAATTATTGATTACATTAATTATAAAGAAAATAATAATATTAAAAGAGAAAATAATATTGATTTTAATAGAAAAATTTTTGATGGAGATTTAGCTAAAAATTATTTGGACAGTTTATTAAAAGCTGAAGAAAAACATAATAAAAAAGAAGTTCAACAATTAGAAAAAGAAATGGTAAAAAATATATTTAAAGAATAAAAACGTATTTATTTTTTTAATTTATTATTATTATTTTAAAGAATCATTTATCAATTAACATTATTATTTATATCTAAATTATCAATATAATAAAATTAATTTGATTTTTTTCTTTAAATTACAAATTCATCTTCTAAATTTTCATTATCATTATTTTCATCTTTACTTAAATTTACTTTATCCTCATTATTATCTTTATTTTTTAAAATATTATCTTTTTTTGATTCTATATCATTCTCATCATAATTAAATTCATCTTCTGATTCTTTATTTTCTTGGCTTTTATTATTATTATTTTCATTGTTTTTTATAGATGATTGTTTTGAATTATTTCTTTCTTCTAAATCACTATAAATTTCTTCATCATTAAATTCATTTTCATTTTTACTTGATTTTTTATTATTTTCTTCTTCTTTATCACTTTCTTGTTTAATAATTTCTTCTTTTTCTTTTTTAAAATCTTTTTCTAATTCTTCATTTTCATTATTATTTTCTTCCTTAATATCTATTATTTCTTCATTTTCTTCTTTTTGTTCTTTTTCCTTTTTTTCCTCTTTTTCATCTTCATTTTCTTCTTTCTCTATTTTATTTTCACTTATATTTTCTTTTTCTTCTTCATTTTCTTCTTTTTTTTCATCTTCATTTTCTTCTTTTTCTTTTTCTTTATTTTCTTCTTCTTTTTTATCTTCATTTTCTTCTTTTTGTTCTTCTTCATTTTCTTCTTTTTGTTCTTCTTCATTTTCTTCTTTTTTATTTTCAATTTCTTCATTTTCATTTTTATTTTCAATAATATCTTCATTTTCTTCTTTTTCTATTTTATTTTCAATTATATCTTCATTTTCTTCTTTTTCTATTTTATTATCAATTATATCTTCTTTCTCTTCTTCATTTTCTATTTTATTTTCAATTTCTTCATTTTCTATTTTATTATCAATTATATCTTCTCTCTCTTCTTCATTTTCTTCTTTTTTTTCTTCTTCATTTTCTATTTTATTTTCAATTTCTTCATTTTCTATTTTATTTTCAATTATATCTTCATTTTCTCCTTCTTTTTCTTTTTTAAAATTATTTTCAATTTTTAATTTATTATCTTCTTCTTCTTCTTTTTCTGAATACAATTCAAATTCCTCATGAAATTCATTTTCTTCTTTATTTTCTAATTTTTCTTCATTTTCTGATTTTTCTTTTATTTCTTCTTCTTTTTTTATTTCTTCATTATATTCTTCTTCTTTTTTTATTTCTTCTTTATATTCTTCTTCTATATTATCTTTTTGTTTTTCACTATTTTCAAATTCATCATTTCCTATTTTTGGTTTTAAATTACTATCAATTATATTTTCTTTATTAATATAATCTTCACTTTTTTCATTTTCTTTATTATTATCTTCTTCTTGATATAAATTAACTTCTTCATTTTTATTATTAAATAATTCATCAATAAAACTTTTTGCTATTATTTTATGTTTCTCTTTTTGTGATTCATTTAAATCTTTATCATTTAATATTGAATCATCTATAATATTATTTTCACTTTTAATGTTTTCACTTTTTATTTCTTCTTCTTTATTTTTTTCCTCTTTTTCTTCTTTTTTTTCTTTCATATTATCATCAACTTCTTCTTTTTTTTCATTATCTTTTATTATATTTTCTTCTTCAATTTCTTCATTATTGTTAATATTATCTTCTTCATTAATTTCTTTATTATATTCTGAAATTTCTTCTTTCTTTTTTTCTTCATCAATTTCTTTTGTTTTATTTTTAATATTATCCTCTTCTTCAATTTCTTCATTATTATTTATTATATTATTTTCTTCATCATTTTCTTCTTTATTGTTATTCTTTTCTTTATTAATTATTTTTTTTTCTTCTTTCTCTTTAATATAATCTTCTTCTTCAATTTCCTCATTATTATTTAAGTTGTCTTCAATTATATCATTAATATTTTCATTATTTTTTTTTTTCATTTTTATTTTATCTTCTTCTAAAATTTCTTCATTCATATTTTCTTCTTTTTCTAGATTATTATCTTGAATATTATTATCATCATTAATATTATTGTTTTTAATATGTTCATCTTTTTCAATTATTTCATTATATTCATAATCTTCAAGTTCCTTCTGAGAATTTTCTTCTTCTTTTTTCTCTAAATTATCTTTATTTAATTCTTCAAATTCATTAGTATAATTTTCTGATTCCTTCTCTTCTTTATTTTCTTCTAACTCTTTATTAGAAATTTCTTCTTCTTTTTTCTCTAAATTATCTTTATTATTTTTTTCTGATTCATTTTCTTCTTTATTTTCTTCAAATTCTTTATTATAATCTTCTTCCTCATTTTTAACCAAATTATCTTTATTTGATTCTTCAAATTCATTTTCTTCTTTATTTTCTTCAATTTCTTTATTCTCATTTTCTTCTTCGTTTTGAGCTGTAATATCTTTATTTGATTCTACAAATTCATTATTATAATTTTCTGATTCATTTTCTTCTTCTTTTTTGTTTTCTTTTTCTATTTTATTTTCAATAATACCTTCTTTTTCTTCTGAATTTTCTTTTTCTTCATTTTCTTCATTTTCTTCTTTTTCTTTTTCTTTTTCTTCTTTTTCTTTTTCTTCATTTTCTTCTTCTTTTTTATCTTCATTTTCTTCTTTTTGTTCTTCTTCATTTTCTTCTTTTTTATTTTCAATTTCTTCATTTTCATTTTTATTTTCAATAATATCTTCATTTTCTTCTTTTTCTATTTTATTTTCAATTATATCTTCATTTTCTTCTTTTTCTATTTTATTATCAATTATATCTTCTTTCTCTTCTTCATTTTCTATTTTATTTTCAATTTCTTCATTTTCTATTTTATTATCAATTATATCTTCTCTCTCTTCTTCATTTTCTTCTTTTTTTTCTTCTTCATTTTCTATTTTATTTTCAATTTCTTCATTTTCTATTTTATTTTCAATTATATCTTCATTTTCTCCTTCTTTTTCTTTTTTAAAATTATTTTCAATTTTTAATTTATTATCTTCTTCTTCTTCTTTTTCTGAATACAATTCAAATTCCTCATGAAATTCATTTTCTTCTTTATTTTCTAATTTTTCTTCATTTTCTGATTTTTCTTTTATTTCTTCTTCTTTTTTTATTTCTTCATTATATTCTTCTTCTTTTTTTATTTCTTCTTTATATTCTTCTTCTATATTATCTTTTTGTTTTTCACTATTTTCAAATTCATCATTTCCTATTTTTGGTTTTAAATTACTATCAATTATATTTTCTTTATTAATATAATCTTCACTTTTTTCATTTTCTTTATTATTATCTTCTTCTTGATATAAATTAACTTCTTCATTTTTATTATTAAATAATTCATCAATAAAACTTTTTGCTATTATTTTATGTTTCTCTTTTTGTGATTCATTTAAATCTTTATCATTTAATATTGAATCATCTATAATATTATTTTCACTTTTAATGTTATCACTTTTTATTTCTTCTTCTTTATTTTTTTCCTCTTTTTCTTCTTTTAAATTATCTTCTTCAATTTTATTATCATTTTCAATATTTTCATTTTCATATTTAAATTCTTCATAATTAGATTTTTCGTTTTGTATTTCTGTTTTTTTTTCACTCATTTTTTCCTGATTTTCTTCCAATTCATTAATTTCATTTTCTTCATTAAGATCTTTTGAATCTTTTTTAAAATTATTTTCTTCAATTTCTTCATTTTCAATATAATTTATATCTTCATTATTATTTTTATATTCTTCTTTATTCTCATTTCCTTCTTTTTTATTTTCATTTGTTTCTTCTTCTTTATTTTCAATTTCTTCTTCTTTGTTTTCATTTATTTCTTCTTTATTTTTTAATTCATTTTTATTATTATCTTCCATAATACCATCATTTGAACTAATAATTATTTCATTTCTAAAAAATGGATATTCATCTTTTTCTTTCAATTTTTCATTTATTTTCTCATTTTCAATTAATTTATTTTTTTCTTCTTCTTCTTCTTCTTTTTTTAATAAGTTATCTTCATATTTTTTTTCTTCTTCATTGTTTTTTAATTTTTTTTGTTTTTCTAATAAATCCATATAACTTTTTTTCAAATTTTGAAAATTAAGTTTTAAATCTGAGTTTTCTTTATTTAAATTATTAATTTTAACTTTTAATACTTGATTACTTTTTTTTTCTTCTTCTATTTTTTTATCTAAATTTTCAATTTTACTTTTAGATTCATCTCTTATTTTAATTAATTCTTTTTCTTTATCATTATTATTTTGTAAATTAATATTTAGTTCATTAATTTGTTTATTTAATTTATTATTTTCATTATTTAAAAATTTCAATTTTAAATTTAATTCTTTGATTTCTTCATCTTGAAGATTTTTTTCTTTTTTTAAACTTCTCATTGTTTTTGACATTTTTTTAATTTCTTTTTCTTTATTTTCATTATTATTATTTTCATTTTCATTTTTATCATCAATTTTTTCTTTTTCATGAAATATTCTACAATCTCTTTCTTTAAATGTATATTGTTCAATTCTATTTTCTAATTGTCTTATTTTATTATTTTGATTTTCTTTATATTCTTTAAATTCTTCTTTAAATTTTTTTAATGTATCTATTAATTCTTGATTACTTTTTTGTAATGAAAAACAATATTTTATTATATCATCATTTTCATTTGAAATTTTTTCATTTTCTTTTTGAATATTTTTTAATTCTTTATAATTTTGAATATAATTATTTTGTAATTTTGAATAATTTGAAAATTTTTTTTCAAATTTTAATTTTTCTATTTCTTTTTCTTTTTTATTTAATAAATTATTGGAATCTCTTATTTTTAATCTTAAAGAATGATTTTTAACTATTTCATATAATTTTTTTTTATGGATTTTTTTCAAATGAATTTTTGGTTTTATTTCATCAAATTTTTCTTCGTCGTTATTATTATTATTATTATTATTATTTTCATTATCATTTTTATTAATTCTTTTCCTTTTGTAAAAATTATTATTAATACTATTTTCAATTAATTTCATTCCTTGAACAGAAGATTTATCACTTTCTTTAACTATTTCTTCAAAAATTTTCATTGTTCTTTGAAATTGTTCATCTTTTCTTATTTTTGAAACTTTTAAATCTGATATTTCTTTATCTTTTGCTATTATTTGTTCTTTTAATTTAATTATTATATCTTTATTTTTTTCATTTTCTAACTCGTAATCTATATTTCTTGGATTTGAAAATCTTCTTTTATTTCTTATATTTCCTTTTAATTTGAAATTATTGTTCTTTGACTGATTCATTTTTATTTTATTTTTACTTTTTTAATTTTTTTTTCAATAAATTGAATTAATTAGATTAATTTTAAAAATACTTTTTTGTAAAAAAAATAAAAAATTTAATATTTAATTAACACTTAAATAATATTCATTTCTTTTTAAATCTAATTTATATGAATAATCGTTTAATATTGTTTCAAAAATTGTTGTTTCATTAAATTCATTTAGAAATCTATAAACATTCGAAAGAGAAAAAATATTTTTTGATAATATTGATATTCCTGTATTATCATCTCCTACAACAACATTAGCATATATTATATGTTCTTCTTTATATATTTTTATAGTTATTTCAAATTCAAAATATATTTCTTTTATTTTTATATTGAATTCATCTTCAGTTAATTCTGTTTTCTTTTTTTCAAAATATGCTTTTTTTAAAATATAAGAAGATAAATAAACTGATTTATTAAAAACTTCATTTATTAAAAATGTTATATTTAAAGTTGAATCAAGTATATTTTTTGCATCAATAGTAAATAAATTAAAATTATTTTGAGTTATATTGATTCTTTGTTTTAAAGCTTCATCAAAAATCTCTATTAAATTTTTAATTATAGTCTTATTATTAGTGAAATCATTAAAATAATTTAAAGCTCCCAATGTCGTAATATTTTTAAAAGTATTTATTGAAGAACAATTCTTATTATTTTCATTAAATTCAATTCTATATAGTTCTTCTCTAAATTGAAATTCAAAATCATCATATTTTATTTCGTAAATTGTTTGTGGAAATGTTATATTAATTAAATTAAAATTTTTAAAATGAATTGTTAAATCTACTATAAGAGTAAATATCAGATTTGAAACTAAAAATAAATTATCATTATTATCTGTTTGAAAAATTATTAATGAAGTTGGTGGACCAATTAATTTAGCATTTGATAATTGGATTATAGTATAATTATTTTCAAAATTTATTTTTTTAAATTCTATAAAAGTTCCTCTTGTTGATGATAATATTTCTTTAATTGTTGTTATAAATTTATTATCACAATTTATAATATAATATAAGAAAAAAAAGAAAAAATTCAATTTCATTATTTTTAAAATTATGCAATTATTAAAAATGTTTAAAAAACATAAAAATAAAAAATAATTGTTTAATTATTCTTTATCTGAATTAATATAAATAATTAAATATCAATAAAGAAAAAAAATTTTAATTTATTCAAACAAAATTCAATTAAAAGATTATCAATAAAATTTTATATAAAACAATTAATAATATAATTAATAAATTATTTTTTAATTAATAAAATACATTTATTTTTCCAATTAATCTCAAATATAAAAAAACAAAATGTATTATAATTCCCGAAAAAATTATGTAATAAAAAAATATCCTCAAAATATAATATCTAAAATTTATTTAAAAGAAAAATTAGAATCTCTTCTTTTAAATAATGAAAAAGTAAATTCAAAAAAAATTCCTTTAAGTAATACAAATAATAATATAATATATAAAATGAATATACAAGAACCGAAATATAATTGTTCATGTTCAAAAACAAATTGTTTGAAAAAATATTGTGAATGTTTAGCAAATAATAAATTTTGTAATAATTGTAATTGTATTGATTGTCATAATATTCCAATTTATCAAAATAATTTAAAAGAAAATAATCTATCAATTTGTACTTGCTCAAAATCAAATTGTAATAAAAAATATTGTGAATGTTATAAAGTTGGTGAAAAATGTAATAATAATTGTAGATGTATTAATTGTTTTAATCAAATAAATATTTTTAAAAAAAAACTTTCAATGGAAAGAATCAGTGTTTTAATTGAAAATATGAAAATTTTTATTGAAAAAAAAGAAATTTTGGAGTTGAATAACTATAACTTTGATAATAAAGTAAATGAAGATAAATATTTAAGTAAAAAAATACAACGAGAAAATTAATTTATCAATTAATTGTTTTTTTTATTTATTAAAAATAATTTATTTTTATTTTTTTTAAGCAGTATTTAAAAAATAAAAGATGTTTAATTTTTATGTTAATAATTAAAAAATTAAAAAAATTAAGTTTAACAATATCAAAATAAACTTAATTATGAATTTTTGAAATTAAATTTTCCTTACATTTAATTTTCAAACAAGTCAAATACAAAAACAATTAATTAAAAAAATCTTTATTAAAAATGAAATAAAAAATTAATAATTTTTATTAACTTCATTAAAATTATTCTTTGGATAAAAATCATTCATTAAACTATTTTTATATAAGTTATTATTCTTTTTTATAGTTGATAATTCATTATTTTTATTATAACTAATACTATCTTGTTGGTTAATTTTAATATTTTTATTATTATTAATATAAAAATTATTAAAAGGTTCATTAAAGTGATGTGGTAAAACTATAGAAAAAACATTATTATTTTGATTTAAAGGTGGATTATAAAAATGATTATAATTATTGTTAAATGAATTTTGAAAAAAATTTTGAGAATTAATTAAATTATTGAAATCTATATTCATTGAAATATGATTCAAAAGTTGATTATTATAATAATTAAAAGGAGGATTAATATTATTAAAAGAATTATTTTCTGATATTTTATTTAAATTATCTTTTTGTTTATTTAAATTTATTTCTTTTTTATTTCCCAAAATATCATTTTTTTCCTTTTTCTTTTTTTTGGATTCATTCTTAAACTGTTTTATTTTCTTTTTATCTTCAGAAAAAATTGAATTATACTAAATATAAAATAATTAAAAATTTACATCTTTCAAATTATAATTTTCATCTGGTTCAAATGGCAAAGAAAGATTATTTTCTATAAATTCAATAAAAGATTCATTTGTACAAAAAATAGATTTTTGAGTTGTTCCCTTTGGAATAACACATAAAAAAATATTTGCTTCACATAAAAGAGAAAGTTCCATTGCTTTTTTTATTAAACCTTTTTTTCTTTTTATAAATGTTACATTCCTATTTCTTTCACATTTTATTTTTTCGATTTTTATTTTATTTCTTCCCATTTTATATTAATCTTATCTTATAAATTAAGAGAATATTTCAATTTTTACAATAAAAATATTTATAAAAGATTTTTTTTTATAGTTAAGTTTATAATTTTAAACCTTATATTATTATGATTAATTAATAATCTAAATAAATAAAAATATAAATTATATTTTAAAATTATTTAGAAATTTATTTTTCGAAAATATTTCAAAATTTTGTAAAATTTATTTATCAAAATATTGAGTTTGCAAATAAAATTTTAAATAATATTTATATTTAAATATATACACTTTTATATATAAATTAATTTACAATAATACTCTTAAGGATACATATTTCCTTAAAAAAGAATTGAAATTCAAAAAATAAAAAAAAATTTTAAAATTCTTGATACCATTTATCAAACTGTATTTTTTCTTCTTCAGTAATAACAATTTCTTTTTCAGGTTCCCATTCTTTAACATGAACTTTAACATAATCAGAATATTTTACAGTAGCAACACTATTATTTCCTTTAGTAATATTAGTAATAAACATATTTATATCACTATCACTATTTTCTTCATTTCCATTAATATTACTATTACTATTATTATTATTATTGGGAATATTTATAGAAGGTAAAGGTTTAATTTTAGGTAAATAAGGAGGATTCATATTTAAAGAAATTAATTCTTCCCAATTAAACCCATTAAACCAAATATGTTTTTTAATAGAATCAATAGTAGTAATTCTATTTAAAGGATTTTTTTCAAGCATTAATTTAATTAAATTTTTAAATTCTTTATCTTTACAAAAAGGAGGAAAAGTAATTTTATCATTAATAATACTAATATAAATTTCCATAGGATCATCAGCAGTTTCTCCAAAAGGAACTCCACCACAAATAAATTCAAACATACAAATTCCAATAGACCATAAATCAACTTGAAAAGAATAACCTTCTCCTAAAATAACTTCAGGAGCCATATAATGTGGAGTTCCTATTATTGTTGAAGTTCTATCTGTAATTTTTTTTGCAGTTCCAAAATCAATTAATTTAATAAATCCATTATGAATTACTATTATATTTTCTGGCTTTAAATCACGATATATAAATTTACGCTCATGTAAATAATTTATTGCTGTTAACATTGAACCTGAATAAAATAATGTTTGGGATTTATTTAATAATCCAATATCTCGAATTACATCAAATAATTCTTTTCCTTTTAAATATTCCATTAAAAAATATATGTTATTATCATCTTTTAAACATTTTACTAATTTTACTATAAATGGATGATCTACTTTTAATAATATTCCCTTTTCTAAATCTAAATTATGATGTAAATGCTCATAATTTATATGTTTTCTACTTATTGCTTTTATTGCATACATATAATTATTTTTTTCACAATAAACTAAAGAAACACTTCCATAATTTCCACTTCCTAATTCTTTAATAAAATATAAATCTTTCAATTCAATTGTATCATCTTGTAAATATAATCTATTCATTAAGAAATTTTTCATATTTAATTCAATTGTTCTTAAAAAATCTTCTTTATATAAACTATATAATTCTGTTTTTCCTTTTGAAATTGCTGTTGCAGTTCTTAATTCTTTTGTTAATAAAGCTCTTTCTCCAAAATATTCTTTTGAATTTAATGTTCTTAAATATTGTCCTCTTACACTTATATTCACTTCTCCATTTTTTACAATATAAAATTTTCCTGCTTTATCACCTTCAGAAATAATTTTTTGTCCTGGTTTAAATTTTTCTATATGAATCATAGTAGAAATTTCACTTAATTTACTTTGAGGTAAATTTTTAAATAAACTAATTTTACTTAAACTTTCAATAATTTCACATTTATTCATAATTTCAAGAAAAGAACTACATTGTAATTCATACATAAGTTTTTTAGTATCAGCTTCAATAAATAAAGCATCAGGATTAGGATATAAAGCATAAGTTGTTTTTTCTTTAGATAAATTCAATAATTCTTTTTCAAATAATATATCTCCTCTACTTGCAACAATTTCTCCACTTTTTGAATTTATTAAATTACCATCAATCATAATTACCATTGTTGAACTTTTAATATGTCCTATTGGAAAAGCAACATAATCTTTTCCTAAATTTACTGCTTCAAAATGTTGGAATATATTATTTAATAAATCTCCACTTAATTTATTAAATAATTTAGAATTTTTAAATGAACTTTTCATAAAATTTAAATATAAAAAACTTCTATATTTATCACTTAACATACTTTTTAAAGTAGAAATTGAAATAGAATAACAAATACATTTAGTTTTAGTAATAACATCTAAAGTTCTTTTTGTATCAACCAAAATACTTCTTTCTCCAAAATTATCTCCTGATTTTAATATTCTAATAACTTTCCCATCATCATCAACACATTCAACTTCTCCTTCTTTAATAATATATAAACAAGTAGCTAATTCTCCTTTTTTAACAATAATAGTTTTAGGTTCAAATTCTTCTTTAAATAAACTACTTGATAAAATAGTTTTTTGATATTGTTCAATATGAGAAAGAATAGGAATAGAATCAATAAATCTTAAATTTTCTTCATAATTAATTTTAGTAATATGTTCTATAATTTTTCTAAAATTTTTTCTTTCTAAAGTCCAAAGTAAACAATCAGTTACAGTAATAACTGTTCCTGAACGAGGAGCATCATGTAATAAAGCTAATTCTCCAAATGATTCTCCTATTTTAATAACTCTAACAACTTTATTATTTATTATTAATTGTGCTGTTCCTTGTTTTAAAATATAAAAATAATTTCCTATATTTCCTTGCTCAAATATATATCTATTTTTTTTTACTTCTACTAAAGACATTTCTTGTATTATTGCATCTCTTGCTTGTTTATTTAATATTTTCATAAAAAAATGTGTTATTAATGTATTTTCTATTAATTTATAATCCTCTTTTTCTGTGTTTTTATTCTTTAATATTGTAAATATTTCTTTTGATTCTTCTTCTTTATTATCTATTTTTTCTTTTTCTATTTTTTTTGTTTTTTGATTTGGACGAAGCATTATTGAAGAAAATTTATATAGATATGCATTTGAATTTCTTGATGATAAATTGTTATTTTTTTGTTGATTTGTTGTTGGATGTATATTATATTTCTGTTGCATTGAATTTATTGTATTTGTTATATTTTGATTTGTTGATAATGGAATTGAATCGTCTGTTCCACTCATTGCATTTATTATATTTATATCATGAATTGATTGGGTTAATCCCATTTTTAAATTTTTTTATATTTTTAATTTATTTTAGAATTTTTATTTTTTTATTGAAAATATGGTTTTTTTTTACTGTTTTTTTAAGTAATTTTTTAAATTATTTTTATTTTTATTTTTTATAAATTAGAAATCATTTTATCGACTTTCTCATAAAATAAAATTGGATACATTGAATCCTTTCATAATATCCTGCTACTAATCCAATTAAAGTTAAATGAAGTTTTGGATCTTTTTCTACAAAACTATAAATTTATAAATTTTTATAATTTTACTCTTTTTTTTTATCTCCTTTCCTACAAATACAGTTTAAACTTTTATTATTATTATTTATAAAAATTAATCCTTCAATAAAATCGCTATAAAGAACAGTAAATTCTTTTATATATTCATTTTCCTTTAAACTTATATTAACTTCTTTTATATCTTTTGTAGAATTATAATATTTACACATATAATCTAGAATAATATCACTTTTATCTTTTGAAAAATAAGTATAATGAATTTTAATTCTATTAATATATTTAGTAGTATAAAAAATAGATATTTTAGATAAATAAATTATATCTTTTCTAATTTTATCTAAAATATTTATTGGATTATTAAGATAAACATTACGAAAAATTGTTTGATTAGAATTAAAATTTCCTAAAATATCACTTTGACTAATTGGAGATAATATATGTTCATTATATTCATTTTGTTTATAAGTAATATCTTCTAATTCTTCTTCTTCTTCTTTTTTTTCTTCATTTTTTTCTTCTTCAATTTTATTTTCAACTATAATACTTGCTAAATGATTAATAAATTTATTATTCCATCCAATAACAAATCCATTAAAAATTTCTCCATTAAAGAAAAAATCCCATTTAAAATTAAAAGGATTTATTTCTTGAATATTTAAAGAAGAAATATCAATTCCAAATTGAATAAAATTTCCTTTATTTGTTTCAATTAACATTTTAGAAATTTGGTTTTTTTTTTCTTCAAAAAAACCATTTATTTGATAAATTTGTTCATCTTCATCAAGAGATAAAGTTATTTCTTCAACTAAATCACTATTAACATTTATATCATTATCATTATATGGTTCTGGACCAAAATAAGTTAAATTTTTTGGAGAAATAAATGAATCTTCTTTATTTTTTTCTGAATAAATATATTGAATTGATACTAAAAATCCAATTCTACAATAATAAAATTTTATATGAGATATTCTATATTTTCTTTCATCAAAATATTTACTTATTTCTGCATATTCTAAATTAATAGAATTCATAGAATTCCCAACTTCATGAATTTTATTTTGGTTATTTAATTTAGACATTCTAAAAAAAAAAAATAATTAAAAAAAAAACAAAAAAAAAAACTCAAAAAAAAAAATTTTTCAATTACTATACATTAAAAAAAACCAAAAAAAAAAACGAAAATAGAAAAAAAAAGAAGAAAAAAGTAAAAAAAAAACCAAAAAAAAAAAAACAAAATAAAAAAAAAAATAATATGAATTTAGTCAAAAAAAACAACAATAACAGTAATATCATCAATAATATCTTCTTCCCTTCTCCATCTTTTATATGCTTCTTTAACAATAGCATTAACAGCTCCATTAGCATCCATTCCATTTTCATAATAATTTTTAACAATATGAACACTTTCTTCACTATCAATAAATTCCCAAACTCCATCACTAGCAACAATAACAAATTTTTCACATCCTTTAAAATTATAAATCCCAATTTCAGGTTCAGCAATAACTCCAACAGAATGAGCAATTAAATCTCCAAAACTTCTTGTCATAGCTAAACCAGGAATATCAGAATTTTTTAACCAAATTCTTTTCGGTCCAATAAAACTTCTACTTTCTTCATCAAAATATTGTGCAATTCTTCCATTAAATTGTAATATTCTTTTCATTTCATCATTTTCAGTTGGTTTTTGATCTCTACTTAAATTTATTGATGAATAAAATCCATTTTCACATGTTGCAAGAACTGCTCTTGAATCACCTAAATTTGCACATGTTATTGTTGTTAATGTTATTAATAATGATACACATGTTGAACCAGAGAGATTACAGTCTATTGATGATAAAGAAAGTAAATCATTGTTTGTTTGAAGAAATCCTGTTGTTATTGATTGTGTTGAGGAAGATTTTATATTTTGAGGAAGAATGTTTGATATGTATTCTGATATTAAATGACCGTTTATACCATGACCGTCACATACACCTAAAAAAAAATGCTCAGGGGAATCTAAGAAATCTTTTTCTATAAAAAATGAATCTTGGTTTGTTTTCTGAATTCCTGGTGAGGAATATCCTGCTGATGTGCAACTGTCTATTTTCATTATTTTTTTTATTTTTAAAGGAGTTTTGTTTTTTAAAACATTATAATAATTTTGGGGGTTTTGATTTTTTAAATATAGATAATTTGGATTGTTTATATTATGGTTGTTTATACTTAAATTATTATTATTATTATTATTATTTATTTGGTTTATATAATTGTTGTTAATATTGTTATTGTTGTTATTTTGAATGTTGTTTATATTGTTTGTATATATATTTTTATTGTTTGTATAATATTTTTTGGATTGGTTATTTAATTGGATTATTGGATTTTTTGTTATTGATGTTGATAAAGGAGAATTATTTGTTATTGAATTATTTCCTGATTTTAATTCTGTTAAAGATGATATTTGTTTTAATTCATATTTATCTTGCTCTTGTATTTTATCATTTTTTAATAATTTATTTCCAAAAAAACTTTTACTTTTAGGACGATGATTTTTTCCATTTTGTTTATGTTGTTTTTTTAAAGGAGAAATAATATTTTTATCTTTTGCTATGTTATTAAAATTAAAAAAATCATTTCCTTCTGTAATTGATATAGTTTTTTTTTCAATTTTTTCAATTTTATTTTTAAAATGTTTTTTATCTAAACTTCTTTTTAAAGTATTATTATTATAATTTAAATTAACATTATTTTTAACAATTGATAAATTATCTTTTGGAGAAAGATTATTTTTTAAAATTTCCATAGTTATAAATTTAGAATTAAATCCATTTTTATTATTTTTACTTTGTAAATAATTTTCATTTATACTTAAATTGGTTTTTGAACTAGAATTTTTTTTTGAATTATTTCTTATATTTTTTTTTAAAATTGAACTTTGTTTTTTTATTCCTGGAGCAATTCTCATTGAATAAGGTCTTGCATCAATAGAATTATTTTTAATAATAGAATAATCACTTAATTTACTTATATTATTATTATTTATAGGAGTAATATTTTGTAATTTATTCTTAATTGAAAATTTTGAAGTATTAAAAGAATTATTTCTATCAATTTTTAATTTACTTCTAGAACTACAATTTGATTTTTGAGATAAAGAAATTGATTTTTTATGTTTTGTTAAATTAGCTTTTTTTACAAAAATACTTTGAGTATTTAAATTTAAATTTTTTTTCGGATTATAATTTACTTTATTATTATTTATTGATTTTGATAAAACATTTATTTTTGAATTTCTTAATGGAGATCTTGAATTAGATTTTGATATAGTATGAAATTGAGAATTTAAAGAAGATTGAGATATTGATTTATTATTATTTGAATTTACTATTTTAATACTTTTATTTTGTTTTGAACTTTCTGTATAATAATTTCTTGGAGTTCCTTTTGATTCTTTTTCTATATTATTTTCTAAATTTTGAAAAAATTTTGAAGAAAAAGATGATACTAAAAATGATTGTTTATTTTGATTTAATTTTTTTTTATTTGAATTTGATAATAAAGAATTAGACATTTTTTAAAATTAAAATAAGAAAAAAAATTATACTATAATGAATTAAATTATTTTATCTAAAAACTTATTATTGAAGTTTTTACTAAAAAATAAAAGTAAAAAATTTAATTTGTAAATTTATGGTTCATCGAATTTAAGTAAAAAATTTTAAAAACATATAAATATTTACATCTAATATAAGTATTTAAATTAAAATTAATCTTTTTAGATTAATTCAAATTAAATTAATTTGAAATAAATAATTTTTCGAATTTATTTAAAAAAACAAATGAAATCGTTTTTTGATTTATCATCTTATTCTAATCATTCAAGATTATCAAATTCAGGAAAAATTCTCAAGCAAATCTCAAATACTAAATCATTAAATCAAACAATAGATAATAATTCTAAAATAAAGGATAAAAAAAAAGAAAAAAAATATAAGTATTTACAAAAATCAAATTTAAATATAAATTCAAAAAAAAAAAGTTATGATTTAAAAAATATTAAAAGTAATGAAAGTTTAAATTTTAATATTTTTAAAAATATCAAAAAAGAAAAATATATTTCTCAATCACATAGAAATTTAAGACAACCTTTATATAATTGTTTAAATGTGAAAATATATGAAAAAGCCATTGATAAATTATTTTGTTTTATGAAAAATATTTTACCTTATGAAATATACAATGAAATAAAAATGAGATTTATAAATGAAGTCACCAAAGAAATTTCTTTTTATAATAAAATAGAAAATAATCGTAATAATGAAATAAATTCTTCTATTACAAAATTATTAAAAGCAATTGAATTAAATAAATTAAATGAAAATATAAAATCAAATTTAAAATTATCGTATAATTTAAAAAAACATTCTTCACTTTATTCTTTAAAAAAAAATAAGAATGTAAGTAATAAAACAATGAGTAATAGTAAAAGTAGAAGTAATAGTAAAAATCAATCAAAAAGTAAATCAAATTCTAAAGATAGAATAAATATAATTAAATCTAATAAAATAATTTTAAATTCGAAATTGTTTGAAAAAATAAATAATGAATTACAAAAAATTGATTCAAAAAAATTTATACATAATTCAATAAACAAAAAAAAATCTATAAATGAAAATAATAATAAATCAAAAACAAAATATGAAATAAATTATCCTTTACATAAAAATATGAGAAATAAAAGTAAACAAAATTTAATTTCAAAAATAAATGAAGAGAAAAAAAATATAATTGATGAAAAAAATGAAAATAATGAAATAAAAAATTCAGAACAATTAAGAGAAATAAAATCAACATTAGATGATAATTTAAAATTTATGTTTAATTTTTCTTATGAAAATTTCCTAAATAAAGAAAGTGAAACAGAAAGTAAAAAAAGTGTCGAAGAAAACATTCAATATAAAAAAAAATATAATTATTAAAAAAAGAATCTTCAAAAATATAAAAAAAAATATTTAAATAACAAAAGGCAAAATCGCTTTTCTAGAGGAAACAATATCATTTTTGTCATTAAATTGTTCTTTAAATTTGATTTTATACCAATTATGATATTTAATAGCTCTAGGAAATAAATTAGCAATAGTTGAAATAAAAAAAATAATACCACTTAAATTACCTGATAAAATAGCAAAACCAAACCATTCAATAAATTCACCAAAATAATTAGGACAACTAATATAATTCCATAAATAACCTCTTGGTAAAATATATTTACCTTTATTTTTCTTTCTTTTAAAAACCATAATATAATCATGAAAAATATTAATTAACATTCCTGATAAAAATATAATTAAACCAATTAAATATTGTATTTTAAAAATATAATTTTTTTCATATTCTGAAAAAAAAAAAATACTTCTATTCTGAATTAATCCATTAAAAAAACAAAAAGTAAAAGCCATTAAAGTAATATCTAAAGGAGAATTATTCGAATTTTGAATAATAAAAGGAAAGATAAAAGTTCTATGAATATAATGGATTAAAAAAGGTAAAATTACCATAAATTTATTTAAAGTTATTTCATTAAATAATTTCATTATATAATAAATTGTTAAAAAAACACAAGGTGATTCTTGAATTATCCATGATAATCTACTTGAAATTGTTGGAAGAAATGATGGAGCTGCATTAAAATTATAAAATTTTCCATATCCAGCATTTAAAAAAAATAAACATAAAAATGTTGGAATATCTAATATTATGTATCCTAATTGAATGTTGAAATTTAATTTGTCTTCATTTTGTAAATCTCTAAAAAATCTATTTTGAAATGTTTTAACCATTTTTTTTCTTTTTTTTAGAATAAATAATTTAAAATTTAAAAAAATATAATATATGCAAAAATATATTTTAGTTTGAAAAAATATTGTTATGATAATTATAATATATTATTAAATGCTAGGAGAATTTAAGAATTTCATTAAATGTTGAAAATTTAATAATAAGTTTAATAATTCTATAATTTTTTAAAATAATTTATATTAATCAAATTATCTAAAATTTATAAAATGATATATGTTAATTGAATAAATAATTAAAAAAAATGAAATGAAAAAAATAAAAAATTATAAAAATTTTCAAAAGGGTTTTATCAACAATAAACTCATATTAACTGTCTTTATTAATCACATTTTTAATTTAATTCAAACAAATTTCATTAAATTTAAGTTAATCGTAGATACTAACATTAATAATAAATTAGTTTATTTTTTAAAAAAATTAGATTATAATACCAATCAAATTGTTCAATTATTCAAAAAAAATTAATAATATTTAATCATTTAAAATAGTTTCCATATTAAAAACGGATTTCTTAATACCATTAACATTTTCATAAAGTAAATTTAATTCATCTTCAACATTTCCAAGAGAATTAGAGATAACATCATTTTCACTTAAAAGTTCAAAAGTATTTCTAAAATAAACCCTAATTTCATTATAATCACTTGCAGCTCTATATTTATCTTCATATTTTTTTTTAAAATTATTATTATCTAAAATATCTTCAAATTTCTCATTTAAATTTTGTTTTTTTTCTTCAATTGATTGTTTTTTACAAAACCTTAAATTCATACTTTTCAAAAATAATAAACTACCTTTTCTCTGAATATCTCTATTAATAATATTTATAGATTTATCATTATAAGCATTTGATTCATGAATAGACATTTCAAATAAACTTTGTAAAGAAACAGTTAAAATAGAAGTAAAGAGAGAACCACAAATAGAAACAATAATAATTGCAACTTGTCCTAATGAAGTTATTGGATACATATCACCATAACCTACTGTTGTCATTGTTACTAAAATATTCCAAACACAATTTTCAAGTTTTAAATAATCTGATTGTACTGGTCCTTCGATTATTTTAATTGTATAACTTAATATAATTATTGTCAAAAGAAAGTATATTGACATAAATTTAAAAGGAGTATCTTGAATAAAACAATTTAATGAATATAATAAGGAAAGGTTTTCTCCTAAAGTTTCACTATTTTATTATAAAATATTATATATTATATTTTTATTTTACGATAATTTAAATGCTTTTGGACTGTAAAATTTATTTATTGTGATCATATATCTAAATATTACATATATTCTAAATAAAGTAATTAAACATAATAAATCATTTACTTCATATTTGACTGAATAATAATAATATGATACTTTGGTTTTTATTTTTTTTCCTTTTGCTAATAGATTTGGATGAAATAATGCAAATAAAATCTCAACTAAAAAAGGAATTAAATACCTTTTATTAAAAAATGTTATGTTTGAAGTAATAATTTTTTTCATTTTATCTAAATAAATGGCTGCTTGATATCTTCTATATAAAGATAAAACTAAAGTTTTTTTAAATATATATTTTACTAAAGCACAAAGAAGAAAGTGAACAAACAATTAAATTAAATTTAAGACAAATATTATATAATTTAGTATCATTTTTTATTTTTGAACTATAATATATACTATGACTCCAAATTGCAGAAATTAAACTCATTATAGTAAAAAAAGTAATTGTCCATTCTTGAATCCTTAAATAATAAAAAACTTTATTTGTATCAAAAGTAGTACTAAATTTTTCTTCTTCTAATGTTATATTTTCTTCAAGATTTTTTAAATTAACAAAATTACTATTATTTAACAAACTACTTTCAGATAAAAAAGAATTTTCAATATTAAAACTGAAAGTATTTAAAGATATATCTTTTGATAATATAGGGTCTGGTAAATTTATATTTTGTTTAAATTTAAATGAATTATTTTCTTTTGTCAATCCTATTAATCTTTGATTAGAGTAAAATTTATTTTTCTTTTTATTTTCAAATTTTTGTATATTTATAATATTATTAGAGGATTTAAAATGATTATTAATATTATTTACAGTGAAAGCTTTTTTATTTTTTTTTCTATTTATCAAAGGTAAATCTTCAGAATTAATTTCATAAAGTTTATCATCTAATTCCATTTTTAATTAAAAATTTAAATAAATTTATTTAAAAAAAAATTATGGATTCTGAAGAAGAAATAGAAATTAGTGTTATTAGACCAGGAAATATTTATTTTCCATCAACAACTTTTATATTAATAACAGGAATAATATTTTTATTAATAATATTATTGTTTGAAAGACTTTTCATTTATATTTTTTTACTAATCATTCCATCTTATTTTTTACTAGTTATTTTTTGGACAATTATTCATTTATTTTTATTAAGATATATTATCTTTACAGCTATTTTTCCTGGCAGAAATTTTTTTATTCAATTATATTTAAGAAATGTTCAAGCTAGAATAAGAGCAAGTTCTTTAAAAGATTTTTTAATTGATTTAAATGAAAAAATTGATAAATTAATAAATATCCCTAATTCTGAAAATAATTATAATAATAATATTGAAGAAATTCATTCTGATAATTCTTTTTCTTCAATAAATTATCCAATATCTATTTATCAAAAAGTAATTATGAATTATGGTAATTTAACTAATGAATATGAATTGAATTTTTACAATGAATTAACTAAATTACAAAATATGTTAAATAATACTTCAATACCATATTATTCTAAAAAATTAGGAATAAATAATCTTTCTATAAATATATCAGAAGAAGAAAGAGAACAATATCCAATAATAAAAAAGCAAATAACAACGATAATAAATATATTAAAAGAATTATTATTTGAAAATTCATTTGAAATAAAAAAAACATTTAAATATATTCATAATATATTATATAATAATATATTTCGTTCAATTCAGTTTCTCCGAATTCAATCATTAAAAAAATATATTTACCAAGAATTAAAAATAAATTCAAATTCTTATAATTTAGATTGTATAATAATAAAATGTGATAAATACAAAAATGAAAATGAGGAAATAAAAAACTTAGCAAAAAATATAGTAATAATATGTGGTCCAAATTTAACTCCATTTGAAAATTTAATTAAATCATGGGATATAGAAAATTTATATTTAAAAAATAATACAGATGTTTTTTTTTGGAATTATAGAGGATTTGAATTTTCAGAAGGCACAGTTAATTTAAATAATGTAAAAGAAGATATTGAAAATATATTTGATTATATTCTTAATTTAGGAATATATCAAAAAATTGCAATTCATGGATTATCTGTTGGAGGAATTTCTGCATGTCATTTGGCAAGAAAAAGAAATTTAAATTTATTAATTGCTGATAGAACTTTTGGTTCTGTAAAAGGAATAATTGATTCTTTTAGTTTAAATAAAGTTTTATATTATTTAGCTAAAATATTATTTATTCCTTTTATTGATAATTCAGATAATTTTATAAATACTCTCTGTATTAAAGTTCTTATGAATGATCCAAATGATAAAACTATTATTGATAAAGTTTCTTTAAAAACTGAAATTTCAAAAAAATGTATTTTTAAAATATTTAATCAAAGTAATATTGATTTAAATATTCGAAATATCCAAAGTTATAATATTTTAGATTATGCTTTAGAGCCAATTGATAATAAAAATATATTTGAATGTTTTCAATATACTATTAATTTTATGAAATTACATAGAAAAAAAAAAAAAAATAAAAATGAACTTCATCAAGAAAATAATAATATTCAACAAAATAATTTACAAGAAAATTTAAATGAAAATGATAAAGAGTTAAATTTAAATATGAAAAAAATTGTTGATTTTTTTTATAAAAAATTAAAATTGTTTTATAATAATTTTATTTCATGTGGTGATTCATTAAAAGATTTTATGGAATATGATAATGACAGAGAACATTTTGATAATTTTTTTAATAATTTTGTTATTTATGGTTCAGAAGAAAAAAATTCAGAATTTTCTTTTTGTAATATAAATGAATGTAAAGAAATATTAAATGAATTTATTTCTAATTCAGAAAAAGAAATAATTAATAATGAAGAAATAAGAAAATTCTCAGAATTTGAGTTATATATAAAATTTAATATTTTTTTAAATTGTATAAAAAATTTTAAAATTTTTATTCTGGGAATTCATTTAGAAAAAATTGAAGAAGTTTGGATGAAAGATTTTAAAGGAACATTAATTCCTTTATATTGTGGTCATATTGCTTTTTATGATGATAAAGAATTTGATTCTTTAAAATATATTGTTAAAAAACAAATGATTGATAATAATTAATCTTTCATTTTTTATGTTGAATAATTTATTTAATTTAATTTCTATTTTAGATTTTTATATTATTTTTTTATATATTTAAAAAAAAATTATTTTCATTTTCTTTTAATATTAGAACAATATTTATATTATTTAAATAATAATTTTCATTTTTTATTGTATACTATAAATAAAATTATAAACAGTATTTCCTTTTTGTAAAGTTATATTAGGATTTTCATTATTCATTTTAATATAGGATAATTGAGAACCTACACTTTTATCTTGTAATAAAGTTCCAAATTTAGACTTATTATCAAATATTTTAATATTTTTTTCTTCATCTAAATATAATAAACAATGATTTCTAGAAACACTAATATTATTTAATTGAAGAAGACAATTTTGATCTCTTCCAATACTTATATTATTTTTATATGAATTTGATAAATCAATAAGTATATATTCGTCATCAGGAAAACTTTCTTTAGTATTATTAAATTCAGGAGAAAAATTTTTTGTCAAAATACAAAAATTTTTTTTATCAATATTTAATAAAAATTTATAATTATTTTCATTATCTACTATTCCAATTGGATATTTTTGTTTACAAATTTCACAAAAAAAATTTTTAACTGAAAAAAAAGAAACATGAGGATTAATATAATTAATTTTAAATATACTTTTTTTTTGAATCCAAATTAAAAGACAATCATAATGAACATATTTCATTGTTCCTTTACAACTACAAATATTAATTAAAAAGGAATTATTTGAATTATTTAAACAAATTTTACATATTGGTTCTTTATTTAATTCTTCCTCTTTTTCTTTAAAAATTCTGAAAGGCTTTTCTATTTGAATATTATTTTCAATTTTTAAACCTATTATTTTTAAAATATATTTCCCTATTTTTAATTCACTTCCAGCTCTTAAATTTAGTAAATCATTTTTTTTATCTAAATATTTACAAGATAAAAAAGTATATTTATTAGTATGAATAATAAAATCTTTTTCATTAAATGTGATTGTAATATTTTCTTTTAAAAAAAATCTATTTTTATTTGTTAAAGTTGAAAAAACACTATTTTCTTCACAAATAATATTAGGAAAAAATTGAATTGAATTATAATAATCTGTAATTGTTCCTCCATTAATATCAATATTAAATTCTTTAATAGTATAATTTTTTGATTCATAATCAAAAAAAGAATCATATTTCTTATGTAAATTATGATTCCATTTAAAGCATTTTACTTTGAGAAAATAATTATTTTTTATAATCGGTTTTTCAATTTCTTCTTTTTTTATTTTTTCTTCAGTGGGTTTATCTAAAGAAGAATTAAGGAAAAGTTTATTTAAAGGAAATGTATTTAAATGATTAGGAATTTCTTTTGGAGAACTAGTAGTTGATTCTGACATTATTCTTTTTTAATATAATATAAAAATAAATAATCAAAAACTTTTTCATTTATTAAATCACAAAATTTAAAAATTTTTATTAATTTTATTTTTTAAATTTATATAAATAAAATGAGTAAAACTATAGATGAAAATGATGATGAAACAAAATCTCATCCTCCGAATGATGCTTATGAAATAAGTTATAATGAAAGTTTAAGAGATAATTTTGATAAAAATTATTCAGAACCAAATTTTCCTATTAAAGATAAAAATTTAAATAGTAAATTTGATAATGATCAAATTGAAAAAATGAGACAAAAAATTACTCAACAAGCTTTAAGATTACAACAAATAGAAAAAAATTATGAAAAAATTATTTCTGAAAATTCTCTTTTAAAAAAAAAAATAAGTGATTATGAAAATGATTTAATTTCTTTAAATGATATTAACAATAAATTAAAAGAAGAAAAAAAAGAAAATAATTTAAATAATAATGATAATAATATAAATAATAATGAAAATAACAATAATTTAAATATAAAAATATCAGAATTAATAAAAGAAAAATCTTCATTAGAAAAAGAAATGATAGAAAAAGAAAAAAAATTAAATTTTTATATAAATGAATATTCAAAAATAATGGATTTAAATACTGTAATGACAAAAGATAAAACAGAATTATTAAAAGAAATACATGAAAATAAATTAGAAATGAATAGAAAAGATAATGAAGTAGAAGAAATGAAAAGTTTATTAAATCAACATATGTTAGATTATCAAAAAGAAAAAAAAGAATTATTAGATAATGCTTATGAAATGGCAAAAGAACAATTTATTAAAAAACAAGAAGAATTGATTATTAAATTAAAAAGTAGAGAAGAAGAATTAGAAAAAATTAATCAAATTAATATTCAAAATGAAAAAGATTTAATTCAAAAAAATATTTATATAAATGATTTAGAAAATAAAAATTTTAAATTTAGTGATAATTTAAAATTTAATGAAACAATTAAAGAAGAAAATGAAAAAGAATTCAAAAAAAATTATAATGAATTAAAAGAAAAATATGAAGAAATTTTAGAAGAAAATGATTTATTAAAAAAAAAAAATAATGAATTAAAAAATAATTATAAATCAATTTTTGAGAATAGTAAATATAATGAAAAAGAATATTTAAATTTATTAGAAAATTATAATAACTTAAAAAAAGAAAATGAAAAAATAAATAAATTTTTAAATAAGGTTGATATTGAAAAAAGTAAAATGGAAATTTCAAATAAAAATTTAATAGAAGAAAATACTTTTATTAAAAAAAAAATGGATAATGATTTTGAAAAATTAAAAAATGAAATCAAATTATTAAGAGAAATAAATGAAAATTCAGAAAAACAAAAAGAAGAATTATGTAATGAATTAAATAATTTATATAAAGAAAATAGAAATTTAATAAATGAAAAAGATTCTTCTATAAATAATAAAATAAATTATGAAATGGATATAAAAGAATTAAGAGATAAAGAAAAAGAATATCTTCATAAAATAAATGAAATACAATATCAATTAGAAAATATAGAAAAAGAAAAATTTCATCGAGAATTTGAAATAAATAATTTAAAGAATAAGGTAGACTTATTACAAAATGAAAATAAACAATTAAAAAATGATAGAGGTGATTTTATTATTAAAATAGGAAATTTAGAAATGAAAAATAAAGATGAATTAAATAAATATTCTTATTTATCTGTTAAAGTAGAAAATGCAAAAAGCAAGATTAAATTAATTCCTTATTATAAAAATTTAAGTGAAGATTTTTTAATTTATTTATTTCAAAAAAAAAAAATAAATCCGGAAGATAATATAGAAAATTTTATTAATTATTTATTAAATGAATTTCAATATTTATGTAAAAAAATAGAAGATTTAAATGATGAAAATATTGAATTGAAAAAGAAAATAAATGAAAATATAGAAAAACAATCAAATTTAAATTATATTATTGAAAATTTAAATCAAGATAAAAAAAATTTAAATAATAATATTGAAACATTAAAAAAACAAAATTTACAATTACAAAATGAATATCAAGAAATTGATAATTCAACCTTAGATAAACTTAATGAAATTAATAATTTAAAATATGAATTAAATGAACGAGATAATAAAATAACTTCAATTCAAATTAAATTAAATCAACTTTCTAATTTAATAAATTATTATGAAACAAATAAAAATAATATTGAAGATACACTAGCACAAATGAGTAATTATATGAAAAATATTGCAATAAAACCATTAATAAGAGATTTAATAAAAAATAATTTTGATATAATACAAATTGGAAGAGAAATATCTTTAAAAGATAATAATTTAGAAACTGAAAATATTCATAAAGGACAAATTGAAATTAAATTAAAAGAAATTAGTTATATTTTAGAAAGATTAAAAAAAGAATTTAATTTAGAAAGAAGTTTAATGAAAATTTATAATAATTTACCAAATAATAATAATTGTGATAGTAATATTTCTATTAGTAAAATTTTGAATAATGATTTAGAAGAAAGTAAAAATAATTTAATTGAATCCTATTCGAATTTTTCATCTTCTTTAAATAATAAATAAATTTTTTATTTAAAATTTTTATAAAATAATTCAAAAAATGAAGAAAATATAACTTTTAATAAATGTCAAATTCAATAAAATCAATAAATTTTAAAACCAATGAAATTCAAACTGACACTATAACTTTTTCTAATATTGATATTAAAAAGGCTTTAGAACCTTATTTAAAAATTCAAAAAAAAGAAATATATACAAAAATTTTATCAGAAAGAAAGAAATTAAAAAAAATAAATTTATTAACTGATGAATTTGAAAAATTATTTTATCATGAAAGACAAAAAAAATCAATACAAGAAAAAAATAAAATAAAAAATAAGTTTATTGATTTAGATAATATAATTCTTGAAAAATCAAGAAATTTTTTTAAAAATAAAGATTTAAAAAAGATAAGCTTAAAAGAAAAATTAAAAATCAAAAGTATTGATTTATTATCTAATTTAGATACAAAGAAAATAAAAATAAATGAAATTACAAAAAATTTTCAAGGAAAAAAAATATTGAATAACTCAATTTTTTCACATAGAATGAATAATTTCAATAATTCAACTTTAAATATAAAAATAAAATCAAATAACAATTTCAAAACACTTTATAACCCAACAAATACTATTAAGCCATATAATTTCCATAAAATGTTTTCAATGAAAATAATTAAATTAAAAAGAAATTCAATATTAAAACATAATTCAATAAATGAATCAATCATTGAACTTAATAATAATTATAATAATAATAATAGTAATAACAAAAATAGAAATATTATAGATAAAGATTTATTATTTATAAAAAATATGAAATTAGAAAAAACTTTTAGAAATAATTTTTCTACAAAACAAACAAATTAAATTAAATTTAAATAATATTAAAAATTCTTCTACTTCAAGAAAATTAAATCTTCATGTAAGTGATTCTAATATTGAAAAGAGTTTACCATATTTAAATAAAGTTTCTTTTGAAAAATAATAAAATTGAATTTACAATTTTTTATATTAATTAATATATTAAATAAAAAATTTATAGGTCTTATTTTATATTTTCATAATTTTTAATAAATTGTTTATAAAATTTAACCTTAATATTTTTTATTTATTATTAACAATCTGATAATCTATATTGTATATTTAACAAATTCATAAAATCATCAAAAGCTTCAATTCTAATATTTACAGTATTATCAGAATTAACATGATCTTTTATTGAAATAAAATTTTGATAAATTTCATTTTCTAAATCATATGTTGAAGGATTTTCATTTTCTGTAAATCCAGTTGACTCTTCATAATTCATATAATCTGGATTTGAATAATCAGATAAATATTCAAAATTGTTATTTTCAAAATTCATAAATTCTTTAAAATTATTATCTGAAGAAGTTTTATCCTTTGAATTCTTGATCTCATCAAAAGAAGAATTTACTATAATTATTTTTTTTCCTAAAATTTTATTTTTATTTAATTCTTCTACAAAATTTGATATTATTTTATCATCGTTTAATTTATCTTTATACCATTCTGAATTTTGAATGTAATTTAAAAAATCATTACTTGTCATCATTTATTATATTTTTTTTTTATGAAATTTTAAATAAAAATTTATGTTTTTAAAATATATTTTTTTTGATTAAAAGGATTTTTTGTTTTATCAAACTAAATTTTTTAAAATTTTTGTTTTTATGGAATTTCAAATTTTTTTTTTATCAAAATTTGAGTATTCCATATTAAAATGAATAATCTTTTATTTGATAAGATATTTATTTTAAATATAATTAAGAATTATTAAAATCACTTTTTAAAATAGTTTAATTTTTAATAAATATAAATTTAATAATTGTTTTCTAAATAATTCTTATAATTTATTTTTCTTATTTTGAAAAAATTAAATGAAAATTTAAATGAAATTACCAAATGAGACTAATCAATTTTTAATAACAAATCATACAAATTTAAAAAAACAAAATACTAAATCATATTTTTTTCAAAATAAAACTAATAATTCATCTTCAAGAGAAAAGAATAAAAATCCAAATTTATTCATTAAAAATAAAATTGGAAAAAGTGTAATATTATATCAAAAAAAAAGTAAAGAAAAAAAAAGTAAATCCAATAGTTTAAATAAGGATAAAATGATTAATAAAAATTTATTAAAATTTCCTGATTCAATGAATATAGAAAATAATATTTTATTAACAAATAGGAATAAATCAACTTTAAAATTAAATATAAATATATATGAAAAAGTTATAGATAATTTATTTTTCTATATGAAAGATATTCTTCCTTTTGAAACATATGAAAATATAAAAAATAAATTTATTTTAGATTTTCAACAAGAAATAATAAATATTAATAATCAAATAAGCATTTCAAATAAAAAAGAAAATAAATCCTCAATATCATATTTAATGAAAAATACTTTTTTAGATTTATCTAATAATAATAATAAAATTTTTTCTCCAAAAAATTTCAAAAAAGAAAAAAAGAAAATTTCTTCTCTATATTCTTTAAAAAAAAGATATAATAAAAACATAAGTAAAACAGCAAATAATAGTAGAAGTAAATCAAAAGATACTAATTATTCTTTATCTAAAGGAATAATAGAAAATAGTAAAATAAAATCTTCGAAATTATCAAAAAAAAGAAATAATTTAATTGATAGAAAATATACTTTAGTAGATACAAAAATAATATTAAATTCAAAATTAATTCAAAAATTAAAAGATGATTATATTAAAATAGATTCAGGAAATAATACAATGAGAAATAAAAAAACAAAAAAAAATATTCTTCAAATGTCTATTAATAATTTAAAAACTATTCATAATAGAAATTTAAAAGTTACAAATATTTCTGGAATAATAGGATCAATTCAAAATAATAGTCAATCAATTTCTAATTCCATTAATAAGAAAGATAATAAATTTAAATTAAATAATTCTTTAAATTTTTCTAATATTAAAAAAAAAAAAATTAGTAATAGCATTATTCAAAATAGCATTAATAACAATGACTTTATTAATAAAAAATTAAATACTTTTGAAAATGCTAATAATGAAATTAAAAATTCAGAACAATTAAAAGTTATTAAATCTAGTTTAGATGATAATTTAAAATTTATGTTTAATTTTAGTTATGAATGCTTCCTGAATAAAGAAAGTGAATCTCAAAGTAAAAAAAGTTTTGAAGATACTTTTTTATATAATGATAATAATGTAAATATAACAAATAATAATAATATAAATGGTAATAATAACTTATAATTTTAATTTATATTGATTTAATATAGTTACAAAGATATTTTCTCATTTTCATATTTTTAATTTTGTAAATATTATATTTTTAAATAAACATCATATTTTTTACATAAAAAATTAAAAAAATGTTTTTATTTTTTTTAAATTTTTCAAATGAAAGGGTTATTTAATAAATTAAATCAAAATATTGAAAAAAATAATCCAATTAAATTAATAGATGAAAATTATATTCCAATAAGCATTATACTAATCCAAATAGAAATAAATTTTATTTTAATCATGCTAAATCAAATCTAACAACTTCTTCTTTTTCAATTGGTTCAAGTAATTTAATTAAATAATTTATCTTATATAATAAAAAATAAAATCAACAGAAAAAATATAATTTCTTTATGAATATTATATGTATTTCTCACAAATTTAATGAGATAATTGTTTTAATTTAAGGATAAAAAATCAATAAAAAAAGGTTAAAACAATTATTTTTCAAAACATACTCTTTCAATTTTTTATTAAATATTATAAAAATTAGTATTTAATTTTATAAATCAATTAATTTTGCCATAATTCAACACGAATTCTATCCCCTTTAAATAATTTATCATATTCTTCTTTTCCAATAATAAATTCTAACTTTTCCTCAACTAATTTTCCCATAGAACTACTTCCACAAATATAAATAATTAAACCTTTATTAATTAAATCCATTAATTTATCTTTAGAAAAATTTTTTTCTAAAACATTTTGAACATATATTTTTTCTTTTTGATCTCTTGAAAAAGCAGTAAATAAATTTTTTAATATTTTTTTATCTAAACTTTCTTCTAAAAATTTTTTATATAAAAAATCACAATCTTTATTTTTTGAACCATATATTAAATAAGTTTCAAATTCTTTTTTATAAAAACTAAATTCTTTTAAAAAAGAAATATAAGGTGAAATTCCAGTTCCAGTACAAATCATTAATAAAGGAGTTTTTTCAATATTTTTTTCAGGTAAATTAAAAGATGATTTTTTATAAAAAAATTTCACTTTTTCATTTTTTTTAAAATTCTTATTTAAATTTCTTAAATAATTACTTACTAAACCATAAATTATTTCATTTTTATGATTTTTCCAATTAACTAAAGTTATTGATAATTCAAATTTATTTTTTAATAATTTATTTGAAGAAGATACTGTATAATATCTTGGTTGAATTGAAGGTAATATTTTTATTAAATCTAAAAATGGAATATTCAAACTTTTATATTCTTCAACTAAATTTAAAAAATTATATCTTTTTATTTTTGTAAAATCATTTACTTTTTGTGAATCAGAAATAATTGAATTTAATTGTTTTTTTTCTTCTTCATTTGAAATATAATTGAGTAAAGATTCTAAAATTTTTTTATTTAACATTCCTTTGAAATCTAAAATATTCATTAAAATATCTTTGATAGTATAATTATGTGGAATTGGTAAATTTAATTTTTGATTTTGAAAACTAGAATTAATATCATAAATTAAATATAAATTAGGATTATAATTGAATTTTTTAATTAAATAATCAACTTCAGTTTCAATATTTTTAGGATAAATTGCAAAATTATCTGCTGGATTATATATAATTTCTTCTTTTGATAAATTATTCAATAATATTTTTAAAGAAGAACCATTAATTGTTTTTTGTCTTAATTCTTCCATATTTTCTATTTCAGCTTCTTTACATTCTAAATATTTATTTATAGATATTTTATAACAAATTTTATTAATTTCTTTATCACTTTTTTTCTCTGATAAAATCATTTTAAATTTCTCATTTTTATTATTCTCTTTTTTATCATTACTTAAATTAATTTTTTTTTCAACTGGATTTTTTTCAAAGAAATCAATGATAGTATCAAAAAACTTATATTTAAAATTATTATAATCTTCTTCTAAATTACCAAAATCATCTCCTAAAGTTAAAGGCATTATACTTTTTATTTTTTTAGATAAAATACTTTCAATTCTTTTACTTTGGCCATTAAAATTTTGATAAGAAGAAGATCCACAACCAAAAATACAATAATATAAATTTTTATTTGTTAATTTTTTCCAGAAATCATCTTCTTGAATTAAATGAGTAAATTCAATTGAATCAGTAGTAGGTTCTCCATTACCAAAAGTAGAAAAAAAAAGTACAATAAAATTATATTTATTAAAATAATCTATTGAATTTATTTCAGAAGCATTTTTCACTTCATTTTTTATTTTATATTTATTTAATATTTCTTTTGATAAATTTTCTGCAAAATTTTTTGAATTTCCAGTTTCAGAACCATATATAAATAAAATTTCAGGTATTTTTTCAATAGAATTTTTTAATTTTTCATATTTAAAAAAATCATATGATTTATCAAAGAAATTTTTTTCCCATTTATAAAATTCTTTATTAATATCTTCACTATCATCTCCATAAAAAGGAGAAATAACTTCAATCATTTTTTTAGAAAAAATACTATTTAATAATTTTGCTTGAGCATTAAATTCACTATAAATTGAATCTCCTAAACCAAAAATTGAATAATGTAAATTTTTATTTGTAAATTGTTTCCAAAAATTTTCATCTTGAATTAAATTAGTAAATTCTATTGAATCAGAAGTAGGTTCTCCAGTACCAAAAGTTGCAAAAATAAAAATAATATATTTATTTTTATTAAAATAATCTATTGATTTTATTTCAGATGCATTTTTTATTTCACATTTTAAATTAAATATATTTGTTGAATCTTTATATAATTTTTCACTAAATTTTTTTGAATTTCCACTTTGAGTTCCATATATAATTAAAAATTCAGGAATATAATCATCATATTTTAAAAAATTATTTTTTTGAATTTCATCAATTTTTTTATTTTTGTTTTTTTCCATTTCAATTTTTTCTTCCTCAAAAAAAGAAAAAATTCTTTCAAAAAAATATTTTTTCCAATTTTCAAAGTCCAATTTAATATTATCATTATAATCATCACCTAAAGTAATAACAGTAACACTTTTCATTTTATTACAAAAAATTTTTTCTAATTTTTTAGCTTGATTATTAAAAGTTTCATAATTAGAATTTCCTAATCCAAAAATAGAATAATGTAGATTTTCATTAGTAAAATTTTTCCAAAAATTATTATCAGAAACCATTTTTGTAAATTCAATTGAATCATTTGTTGGTCCTCCTTTTCCATAAGTTGAAAATAGAAATACTAAAAAATTATTATTATTAAATTCATCAATATTTTTTATTTCTGAAGCATTTTTTATTTTACATTTTAAATTGTATTTTTCTTGAGATTCTTTTAATAAAATTTCTGAAAATTCTTTTGATTTTCCTGTTTGAGTTCCATAAATTATTGTAAATTCTGGTATTAAAGAATTTTTATCAGACATTTATTTATTGTTTTAAAAAAGGAAGTTATGTTTTTATATTATTATTTTTAAAGATTTGTTAATTTTATTCTTTGTTTTTTTAATTAGAATTATTTTTTTTTCATTTTATGTTGATTTTTTGTTTTTTTTTGTTTTTTAAATTTTTGTTTTTTTCTCAAAAATCAATTTTAGATAAGTGATGTTTATTTATAAAAAATTAATTTTTATTTTATTATATTTATAATAAATAAATTGATATAAAAAATTAAATGATTTAATTATTTAATTTTTAAATAATTTCAAAAAAAAAATAAAAAATAATTATAAAATTCAATTAATTAAATATTTAAAAAATGAATCAAAAAATATTTTTAATAAATCCTTTTTCTAAATATGATGAAATAAAAACAAAAACAATTATTCACATAGACACTCATCAAGAATTACCTTGGATATTATTTTCAGATAAAGAAAACACAATATTTATATATGATATAATAGATAAAAAAATAATCCATTCATTATCTTTATCAGAACATTTCCCTGGGGAAATTTCAATAAAAAATCTAAAATTTTTTAATACAAATGATATTAAACATGTAAAACAATTGTTAGATGAAAATATTAGAATAAGCTCACTACCTCTTAAAATAAGAAATTCTTTAATAATCATTACAACTCAAAATTATGTATTATTCTATTCTTTTATTTTTAAAAATTTTTATAGAACAATAAGTACAAATTCAATTAATTCAAAAGAAATAATTAATTGTGAAATTTATAATTCAACTTATTTAATAATATTAAATGAAGAAGGTGTATTAATAATTTGGCATATAAAAAATTGGACTATTGGGAATATAATTAATAAAAATAATTTTAAAGGAAAACCTTGTATAAATTTTACTTGTTTAACTGATAAAAAAGGAAATAATTATATTATATGTGTGAATAAAACAGGACAAATATTTATAATTACGATTGATAAACAAATTAATAATACTACTTTTAAAGATGATAAATTTATTCATGAAAATCCAGTTTGTGATTTTGATTATAATAATCATAATAATATGGTTATAACTATTAGTTCTTCTAAAATTATTATATTTAATTTAAATAATTTAGATGAAGCTATAAAAATAAATAATTTTCATTTTTATGATAATGAAAAAATCACTGGAATTATTTTTAATAAATGTGATAAATTTAATCAAGAATCATACGTTATTTTTGGTAATACAAATGCTCTATTTGTTATTAATTTAAAAGGAATAGGAGAAAAAAAATTAAAGTTGGATTCAAAAAAAATTAAAAATTATTTAAGTTATCAATTTATTTTAGGTAAAGATATGTTATTTCAAGGTTTAAAACAAAAAAAAACTATAATTTTTAAAGCTGTTTTTTTCAATTATTCTTCTGATTTTTTAATTCTTGGAACTAATAAAGGTTTATTTATAATTAAAGTTGATAATTCTATTAAATTTCCAATTTTATTTCTAAATAATAATATAAATAATTTGTCAAATGATTATTCTTTTTATTTTCTTTTTGAAAATAAAATAATACAACAAATATATAATAAACAAACAATAATTGATTTAAAAATAGAATTAAAAGATGAATTAACCTCAATAAATAAAGTTTTTAATATAAATGAAACTAATATCAATTTATTAAATACAAGATATGAAATTCAATTGTCATATGATAAAAATTATTTAAGTTGTTTAGATAGTTGTTCTGAAATATTTTGTATATTTAAAATAATATTCATAAATAACAAATATAATTTTGAATTAATTCATAATGGAGAATCATTATCTTTTGAATGGTGTCCATATGATAATATATTTGCTATCACAAAAAAAAAAGAATTAAATATTGATGAAAAAAATAAAGATAAAATATCTTCTTTTACATTACATGTCTTTATGATTAATAACGATAATCAAGTTAATTTATTATATGAAGAAGATAATTTAAATAGTCATAAAATTTTTAATGGACCTTATATAGGAATTTTAATAAAAAGTTTAAGCAATAATAATTATATTTCAAAAGATTTAATTTCTAATTTTATTTATAATTTACCAAAAGAAACAGAATTTAATTTTTATTATTGGGATGAAAAAAAAAAATTAGAAATTATATTAGATAAAGAACCAATAAAAATATATAATACAGAAAGTTTAGAATATATGATAATTTGTTATGATGATAAATTTGTAATATATGAAATAAATGAAGAAACTTATTTAAAAAAATCAATTTGTTATTTTAAAGTAATTGATGCTATAACTTATGAAAATATTATATTTTTATTTTTAACAGATTATGGACTTTATTTTATTATTTTAAACGAAGAACAAGGTATTCCATTTAAATTAATGAAATTTTCTTATGAAATGAATAATATTCATTTAAAACTTTCTGGGAAATTTAAAGAAAATTCTCTTGTTTATCCTAATAAATTATTACAACAAAAATTAATTGGAATATATAATAATAATTTAATATCTTGTAATTGTTTAGGACAAATTCAAATAAGTGGAATTGATAATAATTTAATTATATTAATTAATTTAATTAGTAAAAAAGAATTTTCTGAAATTTCTAATTTAATAAATGTCATTGATACTAGAGAAGTAAATTCTGTTGTTTCTATTTTTAAATTTTTTTTTGGATATAATGAAAAAATTTATAGGAAAATTTTTCCTAAAGAGAAAATGGAAATAATATTAAAATTGAAATTATATAAATTTTTTAATTTTTTTATGACAGATTATATTTCTTCAAAGTCTTTAAATTGTGAAAAAGAAATTACAGAAATATATAAAAATAATTTACAAAAATGTTTAATTGAGGAAAATAAAAATAATTTAAACCAAATTTATACTAATTTTAGTGAATTAAATTTAATTAATTATAAAGATTTGACTGCAAGATGTATAAATGAAGAAAAATATTTTTCTTCATTGATGGAATCAAAAAAGTTTTCTGAAGCTTATGTTTATAATGAAATATATAATTTAAAAAATAATCCTGATGATATTCTCAAAGAAAATATAGATTTAATAAATAATGAATTATCATAATTATTATTATATATATTTTTATTTTTAAAAAATTAATCTTAAAAAAAGGAAATGCTATTTTATTAAAATAAAATTATGGGAATTTGTGGAGACCAAAAAATTAAAAAAAATGATATAATTAAAAATCAAAAAATAATTAACAAAATTCTTCCAAATTTTCCAAATCAAATGAAGAAAGGAAATATAGAAGAATGTTTAACAAATGAAAATAATAAAACAGAAGAAAGTGAAATTTTAGAAGAAAAAATAAATATCATTTTCAAATATAAAAATGAAATTAAATATAATAAATACTATAATCGTAATAAAAAACTAAATAATATTATTAATGATTTTATTTCTCAAAAAGAAAAAAGTGATGATTGTTCTTTTATTTTTAATAATAATATTAAATATATTTTAGATGATCAAAAAGAAATTGAAGAAGAAAATACAATTCAAAATTCTTTATTAAATAATGGAGATACAATATTAAATATAAATATAATTCTTGATGGATTAAAATATATTCCTTTTAATGTAGATAAATATATATATGATAGATTAAAAGTTATTGGGAAACCTATTAAAACAGATAATTTTTTAATTTATAATTTTATTAAAGAAAAAAATATTTTAAAGTCATTAAAATTAGAACAAAAAAACATTGAAGAAAGTGAAATAAAATATTTTTCTTCAACTAGTAGTTTTTGTAATGGAATAAATAAATTATATATTTACGGAGGAGAAAAAAATGGAAATCAAATTGGAATTTTTTGGACAATAGATTTATTAAATAATACAATAGTTCAAATAAAAACAAAAGAAAAATTACAACCTTTGATTTTTCATTCTTTAATATTTATACCTAAAAAGTATATTTTTATTATAGGTGGAGATAATAATAAGAAAACATTTTATTATGATACTGAAAAAGAAAAATTTTTTTTTTATTCAGAAATAAAAGAAAATTTAATTGAACCAGCTTTAGTGTTTATAAATAATAAATATTTATATGCTATTTCAAATATAATAAAAATAATAATTATAAGAACAAATTTAAGAGAAGAAGATAAATGGGAAAAAATAAATGTAACAATTCCAGATAATATAATTTTTTCTCAAAAATTTTTTGCAATTAGTAAATTTAATAACTATAAAGTAATTTTTTTTGGTGGAGAATCAATAAATGAAAAACAAAATATCTTTGAATATGATTATAATAAAAATAAAATTGTTAAATCAAAAACAATTTTAAATAATTTTGATTTTAAAGAAAAAACTTTTATCCCTTTAAATGAGATATATTATGTTTTATTACCTAATATTCAAAAAGGAATTTTTAAAATGATTTTATTTAATAAAATAAAAGGAGTTATTGAAATTGTTCGTTTTGAAAATGAGGATAATGATAAAAATTCAAGTGTAATAAAATTTTTTCCGAATGAAAG
This sequence comes from Isotricha sp. YL-2021b, assembly GCA_023805745.1. Lineage (NCBI taxonomy): Eukaryota > Ciliophora > Litostomatea > Vestibuliferida > Isotrichidae > Isotricha > Isotricha sp. YL-2021b. The sequence continues at coordinate 126,202 of JAJJKW010000002.1, read as the reverse complement.
AAATAATTTTAGTAAATTTAGTTTTAATTATCCAAGTCCTATATTAAATATGGAAAATTGTAAAAATTTTCAAGATATGTATGAAAAATTGTTTCTCAATGATGAAGATAAAAAAAATAAAAGTAAAAATAATAATAATCTTGAAACAGGAGATTATTTCATTTTTAATAATGAGTTTATTTCTACTTCAAATAAAAAATAAAAAAAAGTTAAGAAGTGTTTTAATTATTATTATTGAATAGGCATTTTTAGAGTGTAATAATAGTTTATTTTTGTTTTTTATAGTTCGATTTACAGAAAGTTTGAAATTCATTTTTATATTAGAATTTTATTATTTTCTTAATTTAAAGAAAATAGAATAATGAAGAAATTTTTTATTATAATTTATATATTAATTTAATAAAAATAATTTAAAAATAATTTATTTAATTTTTTAATGTAATTAAATTAATCTTTATCTTATTTACACTTATTTGAGGAAAACTTTTTAAATTTGTTTTATTAATAATTATTTTTAAATTGAAGTGAAAAATGATTTTAATTTTAAAATATGAAAAACAAAGAAGTTTAAAATTAATAAAAATAAAGAAGAACAACAAATCATTAAACTTGATTTAAACAATAGAAAATTTTCTAAATTTAAATTTTAATAGAATTAAAAAAAGAAAACAAAAAATTAATGATAATCATAATAATATTTCCTAAAATAAAAAGATACAAAACCACATTTAAAAAAAAATATTTAAAAATAAAGATATTTTATCATATGTTTAAATTATAAAAAACTTATTTAATAATATTTGATGATTTATGTTTTAACTAAAAAAATAGTATTAAAAAAATTTTTATTTTTATTTTTAATTTAAAAAATATAAATTAATATAAAAATGGATTTCACAAATATAAAAGAAGAAAGAATAAAAATATTTCTAAAATTAAAAACCCCAAAAATTTTATCAAATCCTTATTTTCAATTATCAACAGATAAAAAATCAATTCTTTTATTAGAAAATCCAAAAAACAAAAATTTATCAGAAGAAAAAAACCAAAATTATACTGTTGATAAAATATTTACTGAAAATAATGAAAATTCATATATATATGAAGAAATAATGTTAAACTGTATAAAAGAAAGTTTATCAAATATAAATTTTACTTTTATTTCATATGGTGATTCAAACAGTGAAAATAAAGAAATAATTTTTGGAAAAAGTAACTGCTATGAAAATATTAATTCCAGAGGAATTTTTCCTCGTTTTTTACAAAATTATATAAACAAAATTTCTGAAGATAAAAATTTAAATGAAAATTTAGCTTTAAATGTGTCTTATATTATGATATATGAAAATTATTTAATTGATTTAAGTAATTTTATTGCAATGGAAAGTAATGAAATATTAAATTTAAATGAAAATGATTTAATCAATAAATATTCAATTCAAATTAATAATAATAATAGTTCTTTAATTCATAAGGTTAAAAAAGTTCCTTGTGAAAATATAAAAGATGTTTTATTTTTTTTGACTAAATTTTTTGATAATTTAAATAATTTGAAAATTGAAGGAAGAAATTTATTATTATATTCCAATTTTTCTTTTATAATATATATTAATGATAACAATGGAAATATAATCAGTACAATTTCTTTTATTATATTAAGTTGTAATGATGTTTATTCTTTTAATTCAAATGATAAGTTATTATTAAATTATAAAGAAGAATTAAATAATACAAAAGAAGATATTGTAAATTATATTAATAATATTGAAAATAAACCAATAATAAATAAATCAAAAATAGTCTCTCTATTAGAAAAAATATCTTTCAAAGAAAATGTGAAATATAGAATAATAGGAACAATAAATCCAGAGGAAGATTATTATATAAATGTAAAAGATACACTTAATTTTTTATTAAATTGTAAAAAAATATTAATTAAAAAAAAATCAAAATTTAAGTCACCAAAGAAGAAAAAATCAAAAACAGAAAGTGAAAAAAAAGATGATATTATAAAAGATTTAGAGAGTAAAATTAATGTTCAAGAAAAAAAAATAGAAGATTTAAATAATTTAGTTGATTATAAACAAACAAAATCTGATATGTTAAAAGCTAATTATAAAAAACAAATAGAAATTTTAAAAGAAATATTTAATTTTACTGGAGATATAGATAATTTATTAAATAATAAAAATTCAAAAGAAAAACAATTTACTAAAGAAATAAGAGAAGCTATTGAAAAAAATAATATAAATGGAAATAAGATTATTGAGTTTGAAAATAAATTAAATAACATTAAAGAAGAAATTAAAAAAATGTTAACTATTGAAGGAATAAAAAAAACAGATGAAGCTTTAATTAAAATTTATACAGAAATAAAAGAAGAAAAATTAGCTTTTGAAAAACAAGTTAAATTAAAAAATCAATACTCTAAAAACTTAGAAATTTTAAAAGAAAAAAATAAAATCTTAAATCAATTATTAATTAAATTTAAACAAGAAAATATAATTAAAGATAATATTATTAAAAGTTTACCAAATGTTTTTCAAGAAAATTCAGAAATAGAAAAAATTGAAATTGATGAAAAAAAAATAACAAATGAAATTAAAAAATTTTACAAAAAAGAACTTAATGATATTGAAAAAAACAATATAAAAGAAAACAATATTATTATTAACAAATATGAAAATTTAATAAAACAAAAACAAAATCAAATGAAAAAAACTGACATAGAAATAAATGAAATAAATAAAAAGATTAAAATGGATCATGGAAATTTCATTAAAGAAATTATTGAATTATATATTACAATTGATAATTTAGTAACAAATTATAAAAATTGTTTTGAAATAAAAAAGAAATTCACCTCAAATATAAATGATATAAAAAATTTTACAGTTTATTTAAATTTAAAGGAAGAATTTGATAAAATTATAGAAAAATATGAATTATCTGTGAATAGATTTAAATTCCCTCTTTTATTTAGTAAATTAGATGAGAAAGGAATTGAAAGAAAAAAAACTAAAATAATAGTTTATAAAAATAAAGAAAAAGAAAAAGAAGAAAACCATCTTGCATTGAAAAATAAACTGAATAATTTAAATGTTCCAATTAATATTCTTCAAGAAAATAATTATAATATTTTCCATGATATAATAAAACAAAATGAAGATTTTAATAAATATGATAAAATAGATTTAATGAATTATTATAGAAAAATAAAAAGTAAATTATATGAAATAGAGGATTTTAATAGTAAATATATTGATTATACTAATAAATATGATACTGATATATTTCATTCAAATGAAGAAACTTTATTAGATTTAGAAAATAAATTAGAAAAATATAAAAAACAAATTGATGAATATTCAAATAAAACAAATAATTTACAAAATATTGTTTCAACACATAAAAAAATGATAGAAAAATTAAATATGGAAAATGTAATGTTAAAAAAGAAATTAAATGAAAAGAATTTAGACGACAAAATTTCTTTTGGAAGAAATAACAATGATTTGATATCAAATTTCCCAACAAGTTCAAATTGGAAAAGTAGTATAAGAAAAAGATCAAATTTGTCTTCTGGAAATGCTCTTACTTATTTAAAAAATATTCCAAATATTTCAAATTTTCATTATGATAATAATAATTCTGAACAAAAAAGTACTTTTTTAAAAAGACCAGGAACTGCAATGAAAAATTTAAAAAATAATATAAATGTAAATAATAATAATTATATTAATCCTTATTTGAGATTTCCTGAAACTTAAAGTGTTATTATAAAATTTTGAAAAATATTAATTCTTAACAAATATAAAAGTTATTTTAGTTGATTTTTTTTAAATGAAACTTCTTTTAATATAAAATAATATTTTAATATACTTTATCAAAATATGAATTAATATAATATAAGTAACATTCAGTTTATATTCATTTTTTAAATTTAAAATCTTCAAATAAAAAATATAAAAAAATGGGATGTAAATGTGGAAATCCAAAAAAAGATGATTCAAATGTTGAAGTAAATTTTACAGATGATCAGAAAAACACAAATCAAATAAAAGAAATTCTATTTGAAGAAAAATATAAAATAGAAGGAATAAAAAATTATAATACACCAATTCCAAAAATTGATCCACCTTTAGAATTTTTAAATTCAAATGAAAATCTTGATGAAAATAATAATATTTTAACAAATTATGAAAAAGAAGAAGAATTATTACCTAATGATGATTTTAGTAAATATATATTTAATCAAATAAATTTAATTAGACAAAATCCTCAAAGTTTTATTCCTTTAATTGAAAATTCAAAAATTAATATAGTAATAGATAAAAATAAAAGATTAATATATAAATCTAAAGTAAAAGTTGCATTAACAAAAGGAGAAGAAGCTTTTGATGAAGCAATAAATAATTTAAGAGAAATTAATCCAATGGAAAAATTAAAATTTAATCCTGAAATAACAATTAAAGTTCCTGATTCAATTGAAGAAATAAAAGATAAAACTTATATGAAAATTAAAGTGAGAGAATTAACTAATAATAATATTAAGATTAAAACTTTTTGGAGAGATATTATTAAAGATCCTAAAACAAGTTTTATTTTAATGATTGTTGATGATAATCAAAATAAGCCGGGTTTAAAAAGAAAAGATATTTTAAATCCTAATTATAAATATATTGGAATTAGTTCTATTAAGAAAGAGAAAAGTTTTGCTTGTTATTTAACTTTTAGTGATTAATTTTTTTTTCTTCTTTTATTTTCTATGTTTTTTTCAGTTTTAATTGTTCTATTTTTTATTATATAGTATTTCAAGTTTTATTTTTTTGAATTTTCTTTTTTTTGATATCAAAAAATATAATTTATATGATTTATAATATAAAAATTATTTTAAAAAAAAAGAATTTGATTATTTAAAATTTATTATTTAAAATAAGAAAAAAAATTAATTTTAAAAAAAAACTTTCAAACTTAACGAGAAAAAAACTAATTTAACAATTTTAAAAATGATAAACAAAGAAAATTCTCTTTGCAATAAATTAACAAAATCTTCTTCAAAAGAAAGTGAAATATCAAAACAACTTTTTTCTTCAATTAAAACAAATAATTTAATTTTACTAAAAGAACTGTTAGAAAAAGGAATAAATATAAATATACAAAATAAAAAAAATAAAAATCCTTTATTCAAAAGTATAGAAAAAGAAAATTATGATGCAATGATTATTTTATTGAATTATAATTGTGATTGTAATTTAACTGATAAATTTGGAAATTCACCTCTTCATATAGTATGTAAAAAAAGAAAAATAAATTTTATTTCTGCTTTACTGAGACATGGTGCAAATCCAAATTTATGCAATAAATTATATCATCAAAGTCCATTTCATATTGCAATTATTGAAAAATTAAATAAAGAAATAATTTTATTATTTAAACAATATAATGGTGATTTATTTAATATTAAAGATATATATAATAAAAGTCCTTTTGATTATTGTAGAAATAATGGAGAAAAATATGAAAAAATGGTTCTTGAAGTTTTTAACGATTCCTTAAATAATGATAAGAATTTTATGATTAATAATAATACTAATAGTAAAATTTATAATAATTTTTATAAAGAAGAAACACCCAAGAAAAAAACAAATAGTACTATTCATTTTCCTGAAAAATTTTCTTCTAGTGAATTAATTGCTAAAGGAGGTGATTTTGATTCTTCAAAATCTAAATCAATTATTATTAAAAGTAATAGTAATAATAATAGTGAAAATAATAATAAAGAAAATATTAAAAGTGTTATCACTGAAACTGTAAAAAAAATTAAAATAGATGATAATAATAAAAATAATAATACTTCAAATTTTAATTTTTCTTCTCCCAAAAATTTAATTAAAAATAATACTAAAAATAAATATTTTGCAAAATCAAATATTTCAAAACTAGAAAAACTTTCTCCTTTTCTTAATGAGAGTAAATATTTTAATAAGAATATCATAAAATCCCATAAAAAACAATTTTATCCTTTAGATTTAATTAATCAAGTAATTACAAAAACAAATAATTCAAATATTTTTAGTGAATTACAATTAAATACTCAAAATGATAATTTAAATGAAGATTCTGAAAATAAAATAACTGAATATAATCCAACAATAGGGACAAATGATATGGAATATTCAAAAAGTAAATCTTATATTTTAAGTGATTTACATAATGAAAATAATTCAAATAAAAAAATTGAAATTGATTTATTTAATATAAGTATTATTTCAAATAAATTAGGAAATTTGGATAATAAAGAAAATATAAATCCTAATTTAATTCATATTGAAGATAATATTTATAATAATAAATCAAATAAAAATGATAATGATTCAAATCATAATATAATATCAAACAATAATTATTCTTCAAATCTAAGTAATAATACAGGAGATAATATAAATAAAGAAATAAAAATTTTAAATTTAAACTCTAATTATAGTAATTTATGTACTTCTAATTCAACTGGAAGAGATACTCAAAGAAATATAAGTTTTAATTTTAATAATAATAAAAAAATAAACAAAAATATTCCTTTTAATAATACTAAAATAAATAATAATAATAATTTAAATATCAAATTAAATAATACTCAAAATAATACAGAAAATAATCAAAATTCATTATTTACATCAAATCAAATAAATGGAAATGCAACTTTCAATTCTTTTAATACTCCATTATATAATATACATAGAAAAAAAAGTTCATTATTAACAGAATATTCATATAATAATAATAAAAATGAAAACAATAAAACTTTAAATGATAGTCTTGAAAATTATCCTTCAAAAGAGCAAATATCAAGTTTAAGAAATTGGTTAATTTCTTGTGATTTAATATCATATTTAAACTTATTAATGAATAATAATATATATGATATTAATCAATGTATAAATAATATTAAAAAAGGAAATTTGGAAGTAAATATTAAAGATGTTGAAAATTTAGGAATTAGAAAGCCAGGACATATTTTTAGATTTTTATTGAAATTAAATATTGATTGCGGATTTATTGATTATAAAATAGTAAATTATTTATTTAACATTTGTAATATAAATAATAATATTGAAATAACTGATAATAATATTAATTGCTCTTGTTGTAAAATAAATGAAAATTGTTATACCAGTTATAAAGATATTTACTCTTTTTTAGAAAGTAAAAAAATTAGTTATTTAAAAGAAAATTTTATTCATAATGGTTTTGAATTTGTTGATTTTTTGCTTATTCAAATTTTTAGTAAATATAATTTTGATAATGAAAGTTTAATTGAATATTTACATATTTATAATCAAGATGATAGAAATAAAGTTTTGAATATTTTTATTATTGAAAAAAAAAAAATTTGTGAGGAATTAAATATTCCTTTTGAAGATAATTCTAATATATTATTAAAAATAGAAAGTGAAGAATTGGGAAAATGCAAACTTTGTAATATATTTTAATTATAAAAATATTTATTGTAAATTTGAAAATACTATTTTTTTAGCTTATTTTTAATATTATTTATAAAAAATTTTAAGAATTTTTATTTTTGAATATTTTTATTCCAAAATGGAAAAAATATATAATAAAGAGATAATATATGAAGATAATAAATATAATATAACTCTAATCGATAACGATAATTTATTACAAATTAAAATAATAGAAAATGAAATAAATATATTTGAAAATTCCTTTTCAATAGAAGAAATAAAAAATAATAAATTCTTTTCAATATATGAAAATTTAAATGAAATATTTATTGATTTATCAGAATATATTTCAAATCAAAAAATAATAATAAATAAAGATCAAAATAATATAACTTTAATAATAGAACTTCCAAGTAAAAAAGTAAAAGAAATATCTTTCATTTTATTTTCAAAAAACAAAATAGAAGAATTAAATATAATAAATAATTTAGATAGTGAAATAATAAAAAATAACATTAATGAAAATATATTATTAAAAAGTTGGATAGAATCAAAAAAAAAAGTAAAAGCAGAATTACTATATAGAATGTCAAAAGATGGAGATTCTTTTAAAATTTTTCATAAATTATGTGATAATATAAAACCGAATTTAGTATTAGTTAAAAGTAAAAAAGGAAAAAAATTTGGTGGATTTACTTTTGAAAATTGGGAAAGTTGTGAAGAAGGAAAATGGAAAATTGATAATAAAAGTTTTTTATTTTCTTTAGATAAAAAAAAAAGATTTTTTCAAAAAGATAATAATTGTAATGATAATATTTATTGTTTAAATATATTTGGACCTTGCTTTAGTTATGATTTAGCTTTTAAAAGTGGAAATATGAAAAAATGTACTTCATGGGGAAAAATGACTTATTTAAATAATAAAGAATTAGCTGATAATGAAAATAATAATTTTGATGTTGAGGAAGTTGAGGTTTTTAAAATTATAATTTTTGAATAATAATTATGAAAGTATTTTATTTTATTCTTAAATTAATATATTAAATAATTAATAAATAATATTTAATGTTTTAAAATTTAATAAAAATGAAATATATAATTCACTTAATTTTTAATTTAATAAATTAATTAATTAAAACAATTTTTAATCAATTTTCAAGTAAAAAATTAACTAATATAATATTTAAATGAAATCTAAAAAAAAACCAATTTCCCAAAATAATCCAAAAAAATCTAAATAAATAATCCAATAGAAAAAGAAAAAGAATAAACTTTATTCAATATTTTTATAATTATCATTTAAATATTTGTCAATATCTTCAAAAGAAAATCTTTCTTTTTCATTTAAATCTAACATTTTACAAACTAAATAAATGATTTTTTCAGAATAATTTTTTTTCAAAACTTTATTAATAATATTTACAAAAATTGTTTTACTAATAATTTCTCTTAAATCATTTAAAACATTAATATTTAATGTTAAAGCATATAATAAACAAAAACCAAGAGAAAAAACATCACTTTTATAAGGATTATGATAAATATCTTTTTTACTATATTTTAACCCATTATATAACATTGGACTCATATATAATTCACTTCCTCTTAAAGTTGCTTCTTGAGAAGTATCTTTAAAAGTTTTTGCTTCTCCAAAATCTGTTACTTTAAATTTATTATTTTCAAAAATTAATATATTTTGAGGTTTAATATCTCTATGAGCTATTCCTTCATTTTCTAAATATAATAAAGCATTATTTAACTGTCTTAATATTATTATTATTTCTTTTTCTGTATAAAATAATTTATCTTTTTGTCTTCTTTTTATTTCATTATTCCAATCTGATATACCTAATTCCATTAAAATATATATTGAATATGTAGTTATATCTAAACATTTATATTGAATAGATATTATTTTCATTATATTTTCATGTGATTTTGAATATACTAATTCTAATTCTCTTTGAAAATTTTTAACTTCTTTTAAATCATGACATATTATTTTTTTCAAAGCATATTTTTCTTTATTAAATTTATTTTTAATTAAATATATTTTTCCATAACTTCCATCTCCAATTGGATCTAAATAATCATAATCTTCTGTATCAAATTCTGGAATTAAACCTTCTTTTGCAATAAAATTCAATTTTTCTGGATTTGTTAATATATTTCCTAAGTTTAAATTTGATTCTGATTTTGCTGTTAAATCTCCATTATTTGAAGAAAGACTTTCTTTTCTTTCAAATAATAAATTATCTAAATTATAATTATCATTACTTCTCTTTCTATTATAATTTAAACTTATTTTTTTTTTTAATCCTAATTTTATATAATAATTATCATCTTCTAAATCTTTTATAGTATCCATTTCTTCTTTTTCTAATTCTTCTTTTGAATATTCTTCCATATTTTTTGAACTTTTTTTACTTATAGTTTTAAAAGTTTTTTGGTTTTTTTCATTATTATTATTTGAATTTAAAATCTCTTCTTCTTCATTTCCTTTTATTTTATCAAAAGTTTCACTTAAATTTATTGTTATTTTCTTTATTTTTCTTGAAGGTTGATTACTTGTTGTTCCCAAAGAAGAATTATCATTTGTTGAAGGATAATTATTATTTTCTTGTTCATTAATATTATTATTATTTATGTTATTATTAATATTCATATTATCTGCTGAAGATAAATTTTTATTGTGATTTAATTGAGCACTTAAATATAATCTATTAGTATTTTTATTTTCCATTTTATTATCACTATTATTATTTGTTGATTTGTTTAAATTATTTTTACTTTTTGAATTATTTCTCTGTTCTAAAATATCCTTTAAATACATTACTCTATAAGATTTTTTCTTTTTAACTGATTTATTAAAAGGTAATTCTTCTGTATATAATTTAATTATTTTATTTGGTTCTTTAATTGAAGAATTTAAATTACTTATCGCTTTTCTTTTAGAAGAATAACTTTGATTTAAAGAATTAAAATTATTTGAATTATTTGTAATTTCATATCTTTTATCCTCAACACTTTTTCCATATTTATTATGAGCATTATTAAAATTATTAATATCTTTTTCATTAAAATTTCTTTTTGAAATATTATTAGAATTTAATTGAGGTATTAAATATTCTTTTTTTTTAAAAAAATTACCCCAAACACTTTTATAATTCCTAAATTTTTTTTTACAAATAGGACAAGTCCATATAAATTTATCATAGAAATTCATTGCATGACATTTACTACAAACAATAATATCATTATTACTTAATTTTCCTTTATATAATTCACCATTACAATCTTCTTTGTGATAAAAATTTAATTCTTTAATTTTATATTTAGTACAACATGGAATTTCAGTTGGATAACATTTTTCTTTAAATAATAAAGCCTTTTTAATACTTCTTTTTATAACTTCCATTTCTAAAGGATTATATATTTTAGCATTGCTTTTAAAATCTTTTTTACAAATTGCACAATTCCAAATTATACTTTCTGGTTTTGCTTTAAAGTTACATTTTTTATTTAAACAAACTAAATAATTATCTTTTAAATTTAAATATAATGTATTTTGGCATTTTATACATTTCATTGTATTATTTACTAAATTTCCACAATGATATTTTTCCCATGTTGAAGGTAAAATATTTATATTTTCTTCTTTTGAAAGCACACAAGAATAATACTCTAAATTACAATATGTACAATATAAAATTATTTCTTTTGATAAAAAACATTTCTTACATTCAATACAAATTAAATAATCTATTTTATCTGATAATTTATTTTCTTTTATTTCTATTAATTTACTTTTTTGAGTCAAACAATTATGATAAGCATAATCTTCAGTATAAATACAATGTTTTCTAAATCTTTGTAAATAATTATATTTTTTTGGATTTTTCTGATATTGTTTCCATTCATTTTTCAAAAAATTATAATTTGAATTGTATTTAATTTCCAAATTTTCAATTGTTAAATCGATTTTTTCCCTTACTTTTTCTTTATTTTCTTTTGAAAAAAAATTAAATATAATATTTTCAGATTGTTTTATAACTTCTTGTAAAAAAAAATCTTTTGGTTTGATTAAAATTTCACTGAAATTTTCTTCATAAGTTGAAATAAAGACTTCATTTATTTTATCTGTTAAATTATCTAAATAAATTTCTCTTTTTCTCATATATGACCTTTCATGAGAAATTGGTTGTTCTAATTCAAAATTTTGTTTGTAATAATTTGTTTTATTTAATGAATGACGAACTCTCATTTTTAATTTAATTATATTTTTGATAAATGTTATAAAATTTTTTAATTTTATCTTAAATATGTGTAATAATTAATGAGTAAAATTTATAATTTTTATCTTTCTTTTTTAATCTAATTTTCATAATGTATTTTTTATTTAATAAAAATTAACCGTTAAATCAGAAAAAATTATATTTTAAAAATAATAAAAAATAATGAAAAATTATGAAAGATTTTACATACAATAAAATAAAAATAAAAAATATAAAAAATTAAATTATTTTAATATTTTAATATTTAATACTCCCAAAATCATAATATAAATCATAACAAACTAAATCAAACTAAATTAAATTCTCTAAATATAAATATAATAATTTAATCATTTTGAATATTTTACAAAAAGAAAATAACAAGCAGTTGCATAATTTTTTTCATTATTATTTAAACATTCCCTAACAAAAGGTTTTAAATAACCTAATTTAGCTATTTCATTTAAAATATTTTGATTAATTTCTTTTTTATTATCTTTCTTATTTAATTTATTTTGTTCTTTTTTATTCTCTTCAATTTCATTATTAGGAGAAAGACCTTTACTAATGCCTTTAGAATAAAAACTATTATTATTATAAGGAGAAGGGGAAATATTATTATAAAATTTTCTTTCATTTGAATCCATTGATATAACTACTCCATTATCAATTTCACCATTATTATTTAATTCATATATTCTATTTAATTCCTTTACTTTAACAGAAAATTTAATTATATTATTCTTAATAAGTAATTCATTATTATAATTATCAATTAAACTTAATTCACTATTATTTAAAAAATCATCTTCATCATTTAATATAATTGAAGAATTAAATGGAGCTAAAATAAAACTTTTTGTATTAATATTTTTACTTTCAAATTCTTCTTCAGTATCTAAATTTCTAATATCGAAATTTTCAATCATATCATCTTTATTATTAATATTAGAATAATCAACATTACTTTTTGCTAATAAAATTCTTTCAGCATTAGTAAATAAATTATAATATAAATCATTATCAACATCAACATCAATTAACCAAGGATGACATAAAATTTCATTAACACTTAATCTTTTTTTAGGATCAACTTCAAGAATATTTTTAATAAGATTTCTTGCTTCAACACTGATATCATTTATTTCAATAAATTTACCTTTTAAAATTAATTCATTTAATTCATTTAAATCATTTCCTTTAAAAGGAACAGTACCACTTAACATTGCATATAAAACAACACCAGCAGACCAAACATCAACTTTAAATCCTTCATAACCTTTTCCTTTTAAAATTTCTGGTGCAATATAAGTTGGAGTTCCACATTGTTCAAACATTTTATCATTTAAATTTATTATTTTGGAAACTCCAAAATCACATACTTTTATTTTATTATCTAAATCTATTAATATATTATCTAATTTTATATCTCTATGTACTATATTGTTATTATGAATATATTGTAATGCTAATATTATTTGCTTAAATATATATTTTGCTGTTTGCTCATTTAATTTACTTCTTTTTCTTATGTAACTTAATAAATCTCCTGCACAAATATATTCCATTACTATACAAATATGTTTTTGAGTTTCGAAAGTTTCAAAAAATTTTACTATATAATTTGAATTTGATAAAGTTTTCATTATATTTGTTTCTATTGATATTTTTTTTTTTTGTCTTTCACTTACTATCTTTGTTTTATTTATTGATTTAATTGCTACTAATCTTCCTGTTAAAGTATGAAGACATAAATTTACTTTTCCAAAAGCTCCTTTTCCTAATAATTTACCATATTTATAAAATTTCATTTTTGTTGTTGGATAATATCCATTTTTATTAAAGAAACTTTTTATATATTGAGATATTATTTCTTTATCTTTTGAATATTGAAGAAAATTTTTATTACTTACACTTAAAGTTGAATCTGTTGATTCATTTAAATTTTTTGGTTGATCTAATGTTTGATTAATATAAATTAATAGTGTATCATTTATATTTCCTGAAGTTTCTAAATCATTATCTGGAATATTTTTTTTTGACTTTTTTTCACTTTTTTTCTCACTTTTCTCATTTTTAGAATTTTTTGTATTTTTTGAATGAGAATTTTTGAAGTTATTTGAATTTTTGGACTTTTTATTATCTAAATTTATTTCTATGTTTAATACTTTTTCCTTTGATTTTTCTTTTTTTTGAACTATATCAAATTTTATTTTTTCTTTTGTTTTTTTTATTTTTTGAGAATTACAATTCATTTCATTTATAAAGTTATTTTCTAATTTATTTTTATTGTCATTTTCTTTTTTATGATTTTCCTTTTGATTATCATTTTTATTTTTTTCAGAATTTTCTTTAATTTTATTTTTTGATATTTTCCTTTTAGAATTATTTTCTGTATGACATATTTTTTCTTTTTTTTTCGAAATTTTTTGATGAGAATTAATTAAAGTTTCTAATAAAGAAAGTTTTTTATTATCAGGAAATTTAAATTTATTCAAAATATTATCTTTTGAATTATTTTTAGATTGTTCTTTTGAATGATTTTGAGAATTAATTTTTGATTTTATTAATTTATTAAAATTAACATTAATAAAACTTTTTTGGTTATTTGGTTTGAATTTTTTTTCAAAAAAAATATCAGTTTTTTTTTCACTTCTGTTTAAAGGACTATTACTATTATTAAAAAAATTATTAACAATATTATTATTAATTTTTAAATGAATATTACTATTACTTATATTATTAATAATATAATCTTTTTCAACTGAATTTTTCCTAGAATTATTTTCAGTAGGAAAATTATATTTATTACTATTATTTATTATTTTATATTTAGGAGATTTACTTTGATATTTTGGTTTATAAAGATTATTAAAATTTGAAGTAAAAACAGAAGAATTTTTTAAATGACTTTGAAGAATTAAATTATTACTTTTATTTTGTATAGTATTAAAATTATTTTTTATATTAACATAACATTTACTTGAAGAAGAAGATAAATTTTTATTTTTTGAATATAAATAATAAGAATCTTTTCCAGAATTAGAATAAACAGAATTTTTTTCTTCATCTTCTAAACTTGAATTAGATCTTTTTTGAAATTTAGTATATATTGAATTTTTTGATGAAGTGTCAATTGTCATTTTACTTTTCTTTTTTATATAATTTGATTTCGGAAGATAATTATTTAAACTTCCTGAAGTATTATGATTAATATTAATATTTGTATGATTTGATAAATTTATACTATTATTATTTAAAGTATTATTTGAAGTTATTGTTTTTTTTTCTTTGATTTGAAAAATTTTTTTTTTAAGAATATTATCTAAATTTTTATCATTTTGTTTTGAAGATATAATATGTGGGTTTAAATTAATTTTATTGAAATTATTATTTATATTTGAAGGATTATTTTTTGTTTTTGAATTTGTTTTTTTTTCAATGTAAAGTTTCTCAGGGGAATTTTTTGAGGTTTTATATTTAGTTTTTTTTATTTTATTTGAATTTAGTCCTTGTCTAAAAGTTGAAACTAAAGTTCCTAAAGATTCTCTTTCTATTGTATTTAATGGAGATTGTTGAATTGGTTTTATTTTTTTTGATTTAATTGTGTTAAAATTCAATTGATTATATTTTAATCCAACATTCATTTTTTGAAATTTATATATTTTTTTTATTTTTATTTTTATGATTTTAAATGATTATTATATATAAAATTAAGAAATTTTAATTATGAAAAAAAAATAAATATTTTTTTATTATATTCAATAAAAATGAATAATATTTTATAATAATTCTTTCAAAAATATTAAAAATTAAAGATTTATATTATTTTTAATTTATTGAAATTCCATTTCTATATAAAACTTCTTTAACTTCATCATTTGAATTAATCATTTGAACAAAATTTTTCATTTTTTGTTCATATTCAGCAATAATCATAACTAATTTTTGGAATTTAGTTCTATTTTCACTTAATTTTTTATTTAAATAATTTATTTCATCTATATTACTTGTTGATTCAGTTTGAGGAGAATTAAAATTTTCATTTGAATTTTCACTTTGATTTAACATTATTGAATTATAAGAATATTCATTTTGATTATTATTTGCTTCATTTAATTCATCTAAATATTGTTTTAATATTTTATTTTCTTTTTCTAAATCTTCTAATTTTTTTTTATTATTTATTATAAATCTAATAACAAATGGATCTTTTTTTTTATAAGTATAAATTAATTTCTCTGTTAATTGATGTATATTTAATGATAAAAATTCTTTTTTTTTCCTTCTTCTAATTAGTTTTATTCTATACCAAGCTTGAATTCTAATACATTTATTTCTTAAATTATGGATTAATTTATATACATTATATCTTCTAAAAGTACTTTGAATGTAAATTATTTTTTCAATAAATACATTTTTTAATAATAAATTTAATATTTCAAAAGTATTATAACTTAAATAAATTATTTTATTCTCAGAATCTACTTTTGAACCTTTATTAACATCAATTCCTTGATATTGATTTATATCATCTAAATAATCAGAAATTTTTTTTGAATAATCCTTTTTTGGATTATATGTATTATCTATATCACTTAAAATTGGTAAATATCTATTGAAAAAATCTTGAAAAGAATATTCTCTAAAAAAATTATTTTTCTTTTTTCCATCTTTTATTATATTATGATAAAAACTTGAATATTCTATTATCTGACTAATTTGGAGAAATTCTATTATTTTTTCTTGGGAAGAGAAAAAATTATTATATGAATGAGGTAAAATATTTTCAGATTCAATATCATATAAATTTAAATTCCAAAATTGAAAAATTTTTCTTAAATTATTTTCAAATTTACTAAAATGAGATAAAGAAATTGAAAAACAGGAAGTAAATATATTTAAAATATTATTTGCATTATATATAGTTTTTAAAAATGTAATATCAATAAAATTTTTATCTATTTTTGAAATAGTTTCTTTAAATTTTTTGGTGAAATTATTATAAAATGAAGTTACATTTTTATTTAAATATAAAGTAATAAATTTACTTATACAATTTCTATTATTTGGTTGAGTTCCTGAATAAGAAAAATCTACTCTTTGTTTAATCACTTCATTAATTAAAATATCATCTTCTTTATTTGATAAATTAAAGAAAACAACTAAATTATTTGTTTTTAAAGGAGAACTAATTTTAAAATATTGTTTATTATTAATAAATTGGCTATTAATTAATGTGTTAATATATTTGAATAAAATTAAATTGATAATATTTGAATAAAATATTAAATTTTTATCTATAAATGAATCTTGGTCATTTTCATTTTTGTCTTCATTTGGGAAAAACCTTCTATAATTATATGATAAAAAAGATAAGAAAAGTAATTTTAAGACATGAAGAAAATACTTTGTTAAATTTGTAATTTTAAATAAATCAAATAATGTATTTAAAAATATAATATTATTATCACTTGATAAAAAAGAAACAATTAATTGAGAAGAAACAAATTTTTTAACATTTTCATCGGATTGATTTGAATATAGTAATTCTAAATATTTTTTTATTTCTGGATTTAAAGTATTTTTTGAAGTATTTATTTCATTATCTAACTCAATAATATTATTAAAAATAATATTATTTTCATATAATTCATTAGTTATAATATTAGAAGATAATATAGGAATATAATTAAAAGATAAATAATTTTCATGATTTTCAGAAATAACATTAAAATGAATTAAAAATCTATTCCCATTAGGATTATTAATTAAAGAAAATAACTTAATAAATATTTTTTCATATCTAAAGTAAATTTCATAATTGGTTGCAAAAAAATATTTTTGAATAAATTCAAAACATTCATTATTATTTTTATTATTAAAAACATTTAAATAAAAACAAACATCATTACCTTTAATATTTTGTAAAAATTCATTAACAAAAAAATTTTGAATATCATTATGTTCATTTTCTTTAGTATTTAAATTAATAAAAATATCTTTATCATAGCAAAAATTTTTTCTATTCAACAATCTCATTTCAATATTTTTAAGTACCGCTAATTCATTAATAATTTTCATTTCACATAAATTACCATAATTTTCAAAAGAATCAATTGTTTGATAAAATATATCATTTTTATTAACAACAACTTCTTCATTTTTATTATTATATTGTAATTTAATAAAATTAGGATCTTGACATTGTCCAATTACATTCATTTGAATTAAAAATTCATCACTAATATTATATACTATAACTCTTGAATTATTTGTTATAATTAAATTATCATCTTCTGTATTTAAATCATCTAAATCACCATGAATATCATTTTCATTTTTTATACTAAATGAATTAAAAGACGATAAACCACTTGTATTATTCATTTTATATTATAATTTATTTAATTTTTTTTTATTTATTTAATATTTTTGGGTTTTTGTTATTGTTTTTTTTTTTAATTAATATGTAAAAATTTAAAAAATTTAAAGGAATACTATAAATGATAAAAATATTAATAAAAGAAGCTTTCCCTTCATAAAACAAGAAGAACAAATAACTTTAGTATTTCCATAACCATTATTTTTTCTTTCTTTGGCAAAGTCTTTAAAAGCTTTTAATTTATTATCAAGAAGATAACATTCTTTATTTATATTAGTATAAGTTCCTGAAAAATTTTCATTTTCCCATTCAATATAACAACATCTTATTGAATCATGTATCGAACCAAATCCACAATTATCAGGTGTTGGATTTTTTATCCTTTGACATGAAGTATTTAAATCTCTGTGACTGTAACTTTTAATTTTTATTATTAATAGTATTAATAGTGTTATTACTTTCATTTTTTGTATTTTTTTTTTAGGGATTTTATTTATTTAAAATTTTCAATTTTAATTTTATTATCATTTTTTTTGTTTTATCATTTATATTTTTTAAGTTAAATATAATTAATATATATTTTATAAAACAAATAGGACTAGAAAATGATAATTGAGATATTGCAAAAACAAATAAAAAAAAATATTACAGTCAAATAGTCAATTCTATATTTATTTTCCATAAAGAATGAGAAGAAAAAATACAATTTCGTTTTCAATAAGGAAAAAATTTAAGATATAGTAAATAAATAATAAGTAAAGAAATATAAATATTAATTTAAAAGTCAATTCAAAAAAGAAAAACAAGATGAAAAATATAATAAAATTCCATATAATAATTAAAAAGAATTTATATTAAATTGTTTTCCTAATTTAAATACCCAATGAAAAGGAGATTAACTTTTTATGACCTATTAAATACTAATTTGAATTTTATAATAATAATTATTGTTAGATGAAATGTTCATAATTATATCATTAATTAAACATGAAGAAGATGTGAATAATTCCCTAATATTCCGATTTTATCATAAAAATTAAATATTTATTAATTAAAATATATAAATATATATATAATTAATTTTCAATTGTTTTGTAAAATTATAAAAAATAACTTTAATTGATATTTTAAATTGAAAGAATTGGAAATAAGGTGCTATAAAAATATGTTTAAATCGAAATTACTTAAAAAATTAATTAGATTAATTTTTACTAGCTTAAAAAACTAACAAATAATTCAAACTAATTTATTTTTTATATAATTATAAATAATGTTTGTAAAAATAAAAAATATTTTATGAAAAACATTTTTATTCAAATATTCAAAAATTAATTCAATAAAAATTTATATTTTATTTATTATTTTGATTAATTTAATTTAAGATTAAAAGCATCAAAATCTTTTTTTTTTATTTAAAACAATAATTGAAGTAAATGTCACTTAATAAAAAGACAAAATATATTTTATCTTTTATAGGAACATTATTTTATATATATGGTTTTAGTACTGTTAATACTATATCTTTTTTAAATGTTTATATTATATCATATATTCATATGAAACAAAATTGGATAACATTACAATATGGAAATATTATAATACCAATATTTAATTTTTCATTATCATTATTTAGTCCTTTATCAGGATATGCAGAAATAAAGTATGGTCCAAAATTATCAATATTTTTAGGAACAATAATTATAACAATTGGAGTTTTAGGTTGTTATTTTTTTCAAAATATTTTTTTTTTTATTTTTTTATGATAATTATTGGAATTGGAAGTGGAATTTCCACAGGAATTCCAAATAAAAATGTATTATCTTATTATCCAGAGAAAAAAGGTCTTGTAAATTCTTTATTAACTAGTTTTCTAAGTATTTTTGTTTCTATTAATTCTTTTATTGGAGAAATAATAATTAATCCTGAAAGACAAGCAATAAAAGAAAATCAAAATTTTTATGATGATGATATTGCTAAAAATGCTATTAAAATTTATTTTATTATTTTAATTATGATTTTATTAGGTTCTTTTATTGGAATATTATTATTTTTTCCTTTTGAAAATGAAGAAAAAACTGAAAATGAAAATAATACAATTAATTTACCAGATAATGAAAAAACCCATACTTTAATTCCATTATCAAATGAAGATAACGAAAATAAAAAAGACAATAAAGAAGAAAAATACTCAGAAAATTTAGCAAAAGCTAGGAAAAGTAAAAGATTTAAATTAATAGGATTATTTTTATTTTCAGTTTCTTTTCAATTAATGTTTATAAATAATACTTTCAGAACTTTAATGGCATTATTAAAAGTAGATGGGAACATAATTTTAACTTTACCATTTATTATACTTATATTTATGTTAATTTTTAGTGTAATTTGGGGAATTTTAATAGACAAATTTGGTGGGAAAATATTATTGATATCTATATCTACTATTTCAATAATAAATGGAATTTTATTTGAATTTTTAGTCACAAAAAATATGTTTTTCTTGATAATTGTGATTATAAATACTATATGTGTTATTGGAAGTTCCATTATAATTATTCCTTATATAATAAATATTTTTGGTATGAAATATTATCTTATTTGAGGAGGAATTCTTGGAATTTATGCTGGAATAAGTACTTTACTTGGTTCAATTATTGATATTATTTTCTCAATTATTTATAAAAATGATATTATTTATCCCTATAAAATAATAATTTTTATAGGAATTATTTTAAGTTGTATAAGTTGTTTTCTTTCTTATATTGATTCTAATGAACCATTTAACTATAATGATGATGATATTAATGATACTCCAAGGGAATTATAATTATATAATTTTTCATAAGTTTCATTTATTTCCTTTATAAGAAAGATTATAAACTTTTTAGAAGAATTAATTGTTTTGAATTAATTTAAATTTTTTTTAAAAATTTTATATTTATAAAATAATTATTATATATTAATTGGTTGGTAGTTTTGATTATCATTTGAATTATCTTTAAGATTAGAGATAATTTCAGCGGGTTTCATTATATCTTCTTCAATATTATCTTTTTCTTCAAAACCTTCTTTTTCATATATTAAAGTTCTTATAATTGTAATTGGTCCAAAAAGTAATATTCCAGTTAAAAAAGTGTTGATTAAATATTTTTTCCATTCAATCTCAAAAAAAAAGAATATATCATAAGAGTAAAAATTATAAATTATAAAAAAATAAATACCTAAACTAATAATATATAAATTATTTTTCCAAAAAGTGTTTTTATTTTTCAAGATATCTGACAATTTATTTATAAAGCTAATATTATTATCTAATACATATTCTGTCATTATTTTTCCATAAAAACAACCAATATTACCAAATAAAGTTAAACATAAATAAAAACTTTTATCAGAAGGATGTAGAAGTAATTCAGGACAAAAATATAATATTGTTAATTGATTCATTTTTAAAATTAAAGTTTCATCATAAAATAATTTATAAACAAAATAAGTAATTAACATCATTCCTGAAAATAAAAAAGTATAAATCAAGAATTCTTGCATATAATTCTTTTCTTTTTTAATATTTTTTTCAGAATATATAAAGAAGAAATAAAAATATAAAATTAATCCTGAAATTGAACCAAAAATAACTTGATCAATAGAATGAACACCTAAAATTATTCTACAAAAACAAGTAATAACACAAATTAAAACAGTGAAAAAAATTAATATAATGTTTAAAATAAAATTATTATTATTATTAATAATAACATGACATAAAGAAGAATAAATACTTACAGTTGTAAAAGCATGTGCACTTGGATTTCCAAAACCATTATTACATTTTCCAAAAACTGAAATATTATTCCAAAAAGGTCTTGGGCTTTGAAAAGATAATTTCAAAAAATTTACAAAAAATTTACTTGAGAAATATACATTAAAAAGAAGAAATGAATATTTTATTGGGTAACATATATAAATTATATATATAATTGGAAATATTATTTGTTCTTTTCCTAAATGAGATAATGCTTTATATATTGATAAATTATCTTGAGGAATTCGTTCTCTAAGTGATGAAACAAAATGTATTGATATTAAAAATAATTTTTTTTGAAATAATATATCTAATATTAGAGTGATTGATATTATTAATAATATGAATTTTGTATTAAAGGAAATTTCAAAAAAATAAGACATATTCTTTTTATTCGAATAAAAATATTTATATAAATTAAATAAAATTCAATATCATTTCAAATTTATGAAAAATAATTTCACCAATAAAACAATTAAAATAACTTTTTTTTTTTAATCAATAAAAAGAAAAATTTTTTTCTGTTTATATCATATAATATTAAATTTAAAAAATTTATATTATTTTTATTTCTATGAAATAATATATAAAAATGTCTTCGAAAAAAAAAGAAATAATGGATGAATTTAATGATTCTAAAAAAAAAAATTCTAAAATTCAAAAAGATGAAAACCCAGAAAAATATTTAACAATGTCTCCAATGAAATATAACATAAAAAAAACAATAGATAAAACATATTTAAAATATAATTCTCCTCAAAAAACAAAAAACAATGATGAAATACCAATAATAACTCCAAAAAATAATATATTTATATTATCTGATAAAACTCAAAAAATAAAAAAAGAAATATATCAATTAAAAAAAAAATTAGGCTATAAAGAACCAACAATAGCAAATTTAACTAATATAAATAAACCAAATGAATTTTTTTATAATTCAATTAAAATTGAAGAAGAAAAAAATAATAAAAATAATTATAATAATAGACCAATAATAAATTTATTTAATAATAATTATTATGATTTAGAACCAGAAAAAATTTATAATTATTCCTTGACTCAAAGAAGTTTAACTGAAAAAGGAATTTTTAAAGCAACTTTGAATTTAAAAAAAAAGAAAGAAGATAATATCAAAGAAAGAGATTATAAAGGTTTTGATAGTTTAATCAAAAAAAATTATAATACTGAATTCATTAAAAAAATGAATGGAAAAGGAAAACATGAATTTTTGAATTATATGGATGAAATGATTGGATTAAAAAAAAGAAAATTAAATCAATGGAAAAAAGAATTTTTTGAAGATAATTTTAAATATTAATTACGTAGGAGATAAAAAGTTATTTTAAAAGATTCAGTTTTCTTTTTTAGGTTTTTATTTTTATCTTTTTTTTTCTTTTTATTTAATTTTTGAATAAAATTTTTTTTTTGAAATTTCTTTTATAAATTTG
Organism: Isotricha sp. YL-2021b; assembly: GCA_023805745.1. Lineage (NCBI taxonomy): Eukaryota > Ciliophora > Litostomatea > Vestibuliferida > Isotrichidae > Isotricha > Isotricha sp. YL-2021b. The sequence continues at coordinate 102,827 of JAJJKW010000002.1, read as the reverse complement.
AGTTATATAAAAAATTTAATTTACTTTAAATTTGATTTTCTTTTAATTTATTTAATTATCAAAATAATTAAGATTTATATTTTGATGATTTACTTTTAATCTATTTTTCAACTAGTTTTCTTATGATTGTAATTTTTAATTTATATAAAATGGATGCACCTAAACCAAAAGCATTAGCTCAATTTTTTAATTTTGTAATTCAAAATAATGAAGAAGAATCTTTAAATATCCGAATTTCATATGAATCAGATAATATTTTAATTTCAATTGAAAAAGAAAATTCTATTCCTCCATTAATTTATGAAAAATCTTTTTCTAAAACTGAGCTTGAGACAATAAGTAAAATTTTTAAAATGTTTGATAATAATTTAGAAGTATTTAATAACATTTGTGAATTATTTAAAAATAAAAAAATAAATTATAAAAAAGAAGAAAATAAAATAAGATTAGAATATAAAAATGATTTTGGGGGATTTTTACTTGATATTCCATTTAAAGAAAATAAAGATATAAATTTAGCAATAAATAATTTATATAAAATTGTGAAAGAATTGAAAAAAGAAAATAATGAATTAAAAAATGAACTAGAAAAAAAGATAAAGAAATAATAGAAATTAAAAAAGAAAATAATGAAATAAAAAAAAAACAAGAAATAATAGAAAAAGAAATAATAGAAATTAAAATAATAACAAATAAAATAGATAATAGTGAATTATTTAAATCAACAATAATAAGAAATAAAGAAGAAATAAAATTAATATCAAATTGGATAGAAGAAGATAAAGAAAAAAAATATAAATTATTATATAAAGTATCTGAAGATGGTGATTTAATAGAAACATTTCATAAAAAATGTGATAATAAAGGTCCAACATTAATAATAATAAAAACAACAAAAGAAAATATATTTGGAGGATATAATCCTATTTCATGGAATTCATCAGGAGGTTATCAAAATACTAATTCATCTTTTTTATTTTCTTTAAATAAAAAAAAAAATATACTATAAAAAAAGAACAAGAACAATATGCTATTGGTTGGAATGAACAATTTTTTAATTTTGGATTGGGTAGTGATTTGTGTGTTTATGATCAATGTACAAAAAATAATAAAAATTTTGTCTATAATTATTCTTATAATACAATAGTAAATTATGAATTAAATGGAGGAGAGAAACATTTTACTGTTTTAGATTACGAAGTTTATTTAGTAGAGTTTAAAAAATAATTATTCAATTTTAAATCACAAAATCAAAATAAAATGTGGTTATGGAAATAAAATAATTTAAGCTTTTATTTAAATTAATATATGTTGTAAAGTTGAAATTTCAAATATAATAAAATGATTGTTATATCCAATTTATAGATATATCTTAAATTATTTTATATTATATTTTTAAAAAAAAGAATTTAAAATTGTTTTTCATATAATGAATATTTGATAATTATTTATTTAAATTCATATAATATTATTAAATTAAATAATCAATTAAAAGAAAAAAAAAAAGAAATTTAATTAAATAATAAATTAAATTTTTATTCATACTCTTCATATTTTTTCAAATAATTATTCATATTATCAAAGTTATCATTAAAAAAATAATTTCTATTAATATTTTTTGAAAAACATTTATAAACAAAAGAAGGAATAACTTTATTAATTAGCATAATAAAACCACAAAAAATAGCAGGAGAATCAGTAATTAAAATTAATACACTATACCAAAATAAAATATTTTTTAATTTTTTATCACATCTATCATCTAAATCAAAATCATAAATTATAATTAAGGTTAAAGAACCAAAAAAAATAATAACTGAAAAAAATAATATTAAAAATCCTAAATAACTTTGAAGAGTTTTTTGTTTAATCCAATAATATATTTTTTTTTCTAAAGTTCTTACTTCAGGTAAAATCTTTTTTGAATTAGAAAAATATTTTGACTCATTTTCTTGAATTTTACTTATATGAAATCTAAAAGAAATTAAAATTAAGGAAAAAATTAAATTGATAACAATAGAAAAAAAATGCCACATATGATAAGAAATCTCGCAATTATAATAATATTTTTCTTCTAAATAAATATAATAAAAACATATAAATATCATTACTATATGATATATAAATGGTAAAATCCAACTATTTTTATAAAATTGAATTGTAGATTCTATTCCAAAAAAAAAATATTTATTATAAAACCATAACCAAAGTAAAAGTTCCATAATTTTTATTTATTTTCTTTTTAATTTTTAAAAAAAACAATTAAAAGATAAATAAAATAAAAATATGCTTAAAATATTTTTGTATTTTTTATTATTGGAAATAAATATTTTAAATATTTTTTGAAATATTAAAATAAATATAATGAAAAATTATGATATAAAAGAAATAGAAAGATTAAATTATGAATATTTAAAATTAAAAGAAGATTTTGAAGAATATAAAGAAAAAACAATAGATAAAATGAAAGATTTAGAATTTCTAAATATTCAATATGAAAAAATAAAAAAAGAAAATGAAGAATTAAAAAAAAAAAATAATTCAGTTCAAAATGAAAAATATATAATGCAAAGAGAAATAGATCAATTAAGAAATGAATTAGATTCAAAATCAAAATTAATTGACCAAATAACAAAAAATAGGGATTCTTTATTAACTAAAATTTATTCTAAAAATTATAATAATAATGAAGTAAATGAAATTAAAAGAGATATTTCTTTAAATTATTTTTCAAATGAAGAAAATGAAATTTTTGAACAAAGAAGAAAAGAATATATTTTAAGTGTTTTATCTTTAGAAAATTTTTCATTTGATTTTTATCCTAATAATAATTTAAATATGCATATTAAAAATGGAAATAGTAATAATATAAATAATAGAAGTTTTTCTAACTCAGATAATTTTGAACAACAAAATCAACAAGATTCTATTAATAGAGAAAAAGAATTAATTAAAAAAATTGATGAGGTGTTACAAAAGATACAAATGAGAAAAGAAAAATTATTAAGTAATAAAATTAACGCTAATTCAAGATATGATAAATAAAATATTTATTATTATTTTTATTATGTATTTTATTTTTTTAATTTTTTTTATCCAAAACAATCTTTTCAAATTCCTTAAAATAATAAATAAATATTAAATTATTAAAAAAATTTAATAAAATATTATTAAAAAATAAAATCTTTAAAATATTAAAAATTATTTGAAAAAAATAAATCTTTTTGAATAGACAATAAAAAATATATAAAAATCAAAATTAATCTCTTTCCATATAATCATTTAATTGGTTTTTATTTTCTTTATTTTTACTATTATTATTATATACTATATCATTTTGAGAAATTCCAGTTTCAACATTAATTTCATCTTGTAAATAAATATGATGTTTAAAATCATGAATATATTGTGTATTAAAAAACATATATCTAAAATCAAAATAATCTAAATAATCTTTATTTCCATTAGTAGCTTCTCTCATAATAATTTGTGCAATTTGAGTATCTTCATCTTTATTTTGTAAGTCATTAATATTTAATAAAGCAAATTCTTTATTTTCAGAATCATCAGAATTTTCACTAGAATTATTTTCTTTTGGTCTTTGTTGTAAAATTGCAGGATTAGTTTTTAAATTATTTAAATAAGTTTTAATATCTTTTATTCCAATTCTTCCATCATTATCAAAATCAAATAATTTAAAAAAAGCTTGTGTTTTATCTTCTAATTTACAATGAGATGAAAATATATATAAAACTTCACAAAATGTTTTAAAATTTAAATCTGGAATTCCATCTTCTGGTATTCTATAAATATCTGCTACTTTATAACTTTTTTTTTTTTTTTTTTTTAAATCTTCTTCTCTTTTATTAAATTCTTTTTCTTTTTTTTTTTGTAATTTTTCCTTTTTTAATCTTTCTTTTTCTAATTTTTTTTGCTCTTTTTCTAATCTTTTTAATTCTTTTGATTTTCCACTTTTTTTACTTTCTGTTTTTTTTTCTTCTTCTTTTTCTTCTTCTTCTTTTTTTTCTTCTTCATTATTTTCATTATTATTATTATTTTTTTCTTCTTCCTTTTTTTCCTCCTCATTTTTTTCTTCTTCTTTTTTTTCTTCTTCCTTTTTTTCTTCTTCTTTTTTTTCTTCTTCTTCTTCTTCTTTTTTTTCTTCTTCTTTTTTTTCTTCTTCATCTTTTTCTTCTTTTTCTTCTTCTTCTTTTTCTTCTTCTTCTTCTTCTTCTTCTTCAGATTCAGATTCATCATCATCATCTTTAATTAATTGAAAAGCTTCTAATAAATGCCATCCAAAAGGAGAATATTTAAAAAAAGGAGTTTGAAGGAAATTTTCATATTTTAATTTACCTTTTTTATTTGGACCTAATTTCATAAATATTTTTATTAAATTTAATAATTCTTTTTCATCAAAACCTGTTTTTATCATTATTAAATCTATTACTTGATTATCTAATAATCCATTTGATTCTGATATTATTTTTTCTATTATTTGTTCTTTTGTTTGACGACAACCCATTTTTTTTAATTTATTTGAATATAATTTACTTAATATAGATAAAAAAATTTTATGATAATTTTAGTCTTTTTTTTCAAGAAAAATTTTATTTAATCTTCAAATTGCTCTTCTTTAATTTATCAAAATCAAAAAAAAAAAAAGTAAGCTAATTTTTCTTCTTAAATAAAGTTTCAGAAAAAAGATTAGATTATAAAGAACTTTTGATTATGATATAAAAAAAGAAATTTTATTTTTCATTATTTTTATAAAATTTATTATTAATTGTTTTTTCCTTTTTTCATATTTTGAATTTGATTCAGAAAAATAATATTGTATAAAAATTTATTGTTTCTTTTTCTATTCTTTTCATTTTTATTTTTTGAAAATGATATAAATTTGTCTGAATTATTTTGGTTTAATTTAAAAAAGAAAATTTATTGAAAGTTTAATGTATTTATTTTGCTTTAAAATAAATATTTATTTGAATTATTCTCAAAAAATTTACATAAACAAAATATACAAAAAATTATTCATTTTTTATTTCAAAGATTTAAATAATATCTTTTAATTATATATGAAATAATATTGTGATTGTCTTTAATATATATCTTATGAAATTATTTTTCTTTAAATACATATAATAAATACTGAATTTCAAAAAAATCAGTAATTCAAAAAAGACTTGTTCATTATTATTATTTTTAATACAATTAATATTGAAAAAAAAAAATAAAATTTAAAAAATAATTTATTTTCTTAAAAAATAAAAGAATAAAAAATAATAATTAAATTTGTCTTTTTTAAAAAATAATTTTTTAAATAAAACTAAATATTAATTTTTTAAATTAGTTTAAATGGAAAGTTTTACATCAAAAATCCCAATTTCCGAAAATAATAATATAAATGAACAAAAACCAACAAAACAAAAATGGGAAAGAGACTATTCACATAATTGGAATATATTAAAAGAACCAGATATATTAAAAATGATGGAACATTTAACATTACATTCAACTGAAGATTTAATAGAAAATAAAATATTAGTAGAAGATTTACAAAAAGAAAATAAAATAAATTATAATTTTAATTTCCTTAGAAATTTAATAATTATAATTGATTTAAGTGAATATTCAAATAAAGTAGATTATAAGCCAAATAGATTTGAATTTATTTTTAAAAAACTAGAACATTTTATTATTGAATTTTTTAATTATAATTTAAGTAGTTCAATAGTTATTATTGGAGCAAGAAATTATTGTGCTGAATTTATTTCCCCTTTTAGTCATGATTCAAAATTTATTTTAAATAATTTAAATCAAAAGAAAAAAAATTTAACTCCAAGTGGATATTTTTCAATAACAAATAGTTTAAATTTATCTTATGAAATATTCCAATCAAATAAAGAAAAAATGAATAAAGATATTTTAATAATCTCATCATCACCAATAACTTTAGATAATGATAATATATTTAATATCCTTGGTTCATATAATAAAAAAATAGAAATTAATATTATAAGTTTAGAAACTCCTTATGAATTATTAAATATAATAGCAAAAGAAACAAATGGTGATTTAATTTATCCAAAAAATGAAAATGAAATAGAAGAATTTTTAGTTAAAATGATATTTAAAAAAGTAAATAAAATAGATTTTGAAATTTCTATTGCAAATTGTTTAAATAATGATGTTCCTTGTTATTATTGTCCAATACATAAACAGTTCCATAGTTTAATTTATGCTTGTAGTTCTTGCAATGATTTTTCTTGTAAATTACCTTTTTATTGTCAAAGATGTGAATTTTTGAATGTTAGTAAGGCTATTATTTATCAATTAAAACAAACTAAAAATAATAATATTCCCTTTGAAAATAATTGTAAACCTTTTAAATTATATAAATATTATTTTGAATATAAAGATAATGAAGAATTTATTAATTTTTCTAAAGAATATTCTGATATTATAAGTAAAAAACATAAAAAAAAATTTATTAAAATGCTTGAAAATAAAGATGAAAATAATTTAAATTATAATTCTACATGTTTATCTTATAAAATAAGATTACTTAATATTTACTTAAGATTTATTAATAAAAATATTTTTAATAATTTTCAAAAAAATTTAATAGTTAATACAGAAAAAAATATTATTAACAACAACGAAATAAATATTCATAACGAAAATAACATTAATAATACTAATCTTAAAAATAGTAATTTTAGTAATAATAATAGTAATAATAATATATTAGATACTTTAATAAAAGAAACAAAATCTTTTTTACTTGAAGAAAATTTAAAATGTTCAGGTTGTGAAAAAAATATAGATGTTAATAAAGAAGAAGATTTAAAATATATTATTGTATATTCAAAGTGCTTAGATTATTTTTGTGAAGATTGTTATAAATATTTATTAGATAATAATATGGGATGCATTTCATGTGAATCAAATTAAATATAATTTTACACAAATATATATTATTATATTCTTCGATTTTTAATTTAAATTTATTTAAATATAAAAATAAAACAATAGAAAAAAATTATTCTTTTTATGAATTTACAATGATAATATTATAAAGTAAAAAAAAATTCATTTTTAAAATTATTTTATAAATAAAAATTTAATACACCCAATTAATGTCATTAAGAGAAGTAAATTATGAAATTTCAAATATAAAAAGAATATTAGTTAACATTATACTTAATAAAGAAAAAAATAATTTCATTTATTTAGGTTCTTCTTTTTGTAAATTATTTACTTCAAGTTATGAATCTCCAAATTTTGTTTATTCAGGATTAAAAGGAGGTTTATTTTTTTATTTAAATACAGACGATAGAAGTTATTATTTTATACTGTTTGATTTATATAATTTAAAAATTCTTTTTCAGCAAAAATTAAGAATTGAATCTTTGAAATTTTATAAAAAATTAAAAAAGAATTTCTTTTGTTTAGAAATTATAGATGGATTTATTGGCTTTTATTTTTCTAGTACAAAATCTTCAGAAGAAATATTTAAAATTTGTACTGAATTAAATAATAATTTTACAAATGAAAAGATAGAAAAATTTAAACAAAAAAAAAATCTAGAAAAAAAAGATATAAGTTCAATATATAAGAATTTAAAAATAATATTGAAAACAAATATAAATCCTGAAAAAAATTTAATAAATGAAAAAAAAGAGATTTTAAATTTTAATCTAACAAATTTAAAAATATTATCAAAAAATGTTGATTATAATACTTATGATAAAAGGCTAGAATTTATAGGAAACAAAAATGATTATAATAATTTACTTTCAGAAAAAAGAATTAAAAAAGAAAATATAAATTTCATAGAATCATCTTTAAAAATCAAAGAAAAAAATGATTATATAAATATATTAATAAAAAATATGTTAAATACTAAAGTAATAATAAATTATCTTCAAGATATTAAATTAGAATTTAAAAGTTATATTTTAAGAAATGAATTAGAGAAAAGTCAAAATAATGTTAGTTCAGCAATAAGATTTAGTGTAAATCCAGTAATGAAAGCTCAAACAAGTAAACCATTAAGAAGAACAATGGTAATTAAAAATAATAGTAAAGTTCTCGAAAATATACAAAATCAAAATAGAAATAATACAACTACTACAGTAAGAAGAAAAAGTACTGAAAATTCTCAAGATAATAATTTAATAAATGAAAAAACACAAAATGATTTTAATAAATCTTTTGAAATTATTGAATATGAAACTTATAAAACTGAAGGGAATATTAATTTTAAAAACTATAAATCAAATAATAATATTCAGTTAAAAAATGATGATTTTATTATAAAAGATAGATATTTAAGTTTTGAAGAGAATAATAATAATAAAAAAAAAACAGATATGAATAAAAAAGAAAATAATATTATAAAAAAAAAAGATGATAAGAATTCTAATGAAGAAAAAAATGATAATAATAATATTAGAAAAGAAATAAAGAAAGAAATTCAAAATCTAAATAAAAATAATGAACAAAAAGAAATATCAAATATTAGTATAAATAACGAACAAAAAGAAATAACAAATATTAATTTAAATAATGATAAAAAACAAGAAAAAATAAAGGAAGAAAATAATATTAATAAAAAAACAAATATTAAACCCCAAAATATAGGTTTTAATCTTAGAGAAAGTTTAACTCAGGAAAAAATATTAAATGTAAGGTCATCTCTTCAAAAAATTAATCAAAAAAAAGAAGAGAAAAGTGAAAATAATAATAATAATAATAATAATAATAATAATAATAATAATAATAATGAAAAAACGTTTGGATTTCAAATTCAGAGAAATTTTGATTTTTCTAAATTTGAAAATAATAATCCAGTTAAAAAACAAGAAGAAAATATTGATTTTCGTTATTTATTAGGTAATAAAAAATAAAAACAGTTTTTATATAATTATAAATAAATTATATTCATTACAATTTATTTAATAAATTCATTTTAGAAATTAATCAAAATTACTTTTTAAATGCAATAAAAATATTTATTAAAATTTACTAATTTTTATTATATTTTTTAAATATTAAATATTATAAAATATTAGATTGTCTTTTAAATAATCTTTTAATTATCAATAATCAAATTTCAACCTTTGATTATAAAATATTAATATGAAAAAAGTAAAAATTAACCTCTTGTTAAAAATAATATTAAATAATAATACAATTTTTTAATTGTTATTTTAATGAAAAAAATAAAATCAAATTACATTTTTTCTGAATTTAGTAGTTTTATACCTTTAAAAAGGAAACTTGAAATTTTATCTATTTCAAAATTATATCAAAAAAAATTTAATATATCTCTTAGACATTATCAATTTTATAATGAATTAAATATTTATATAAATGAGAATAGGAAATTTTCTTCCGATTATTTTGATTATTTTAATAACAAATTTTCAAAAATAATTCAAAAAGCTTTAATTGAATCAATAATCATAGAAAAATTAGTTAAATTAAAAAATATTTATAAAAAATTAAATCCTTACCAACAATTTACAATTCAAATTTTAGAAAAAAATTTAAATAACATCTGTTTAGAATTTCCAATTAATAAAGAACTTGAAAATATCAATTTTAAATATAATAACTATAAAATTTCTTCTTTAGTTTTTAAAGGAAATAGAACAATTTTTTTAAATGAAAATATGGTCCAAAAAATAACGAAGTTTATTTATTCAGATAATATTCAAAAATTTGTTATTAAAGAATGCATTTTAAGCAAAGAAAATTATAATTTTCAAATATTACTTCAAAAATTATATTCAAATAAACAATTAAAGATTTTAGATTTTTCTGAAAATTTTAAATTAATGACAATTGACAAAAAATATTTAAATTTATTTTTATTAAATAATAATAATATTCAAAATTTAAAAATTAATTTATCTTCAAATTTTACAAAAAAAACTTTTAATGAATTAGAATATTTTAAAACAATGAAAAATTTAAAACAAATTTCAATTGTATGTGATTTAGATTTTCATTTTGAAATTGTAAAAAAACTCATATTTCATTCAAATAATTTAAAATCAATAACTTTAAGTAATATAATAATTTCTGATTTTTTTGATTTATCAAAATTTAAAAATTTAGAAGAATTTTGTATTTTAAATTGTGAAGGAAAAATTTCTGAATTTAATCTTGTATCATCATTAAATAAACTAAAAATTAAAAATGTTCAAATAGAAGAAGAAATATTATATAAAATTTTACATAATTTAAAAAATTCTTTAGAATATTTTGAATTTAATCAAAAGATTTTAAATATTAATAATAAATTTAATGATTGTATATATTCACTTAAAAATTTAAAATATTTAAAAATTGTTAATTTTGATTTTCCTTTGATTTTAAACAAGTTTCATATACAAAAAATAGAAGAATTGAAATTGAAATTAAATGAACAAATAATATTTCCTAAGAATTTGAAAAAAATTAAAAAAATTTCTTTACAAAATGATGATTCTTTAAAAAAAAATTGTTTAACCAATATTTTTACTTATGAAAATTTATCACAATTATCACTTAAAAATATTAAATTAAAAGGAGAAATTATTTCAATTTTAGGAAATAATTTAAAAAATTTAAAATTTTTAGAATCCCTGAAATTGAATGGCAATTTCGTTTCTTTAGATGAAGATTTAGATTTAAAAGAACATTTTTTTTTAAATTTAAAACATTGTCATTTTTTACAAATATTATCATTAAAAAATAATAATATTGATAATAAATTATTTGGGATATTATTTTTTCAATTTGAAAATATGCCTATTTTAAAAAAATTAGATATTTCAAATAATATAATTGATGAAAATGGTTTTTCATTTTTTTGTTTATTTCCAAATAATTTAAACAATTTAAAAAAATTAAATATTAAAGGAAATAATTTCACTTTTAATGAATTATTAGAAGAAAAAATAAAAATATTAAATAAATATAAAAATCTAATCATTATAAATTAAATAATATTAAAGAAATAATTTGAAAAAATTATTTTAAATAAAAAAATCTTTTATATCTTTGTGATAATAATTATAAGATTATAACATTTTTTTCAAAAAGAAAAAAGTAAGAAATTTAATTTATAAGACCAAAGTAAAAAAGTAAGAAAATAATAATAAATAAATATTAATTATAATAATAAATAATTAAAATAAATTATAAAATGGTTAATTATTTTAAAAATATAATTTATTATTTAACAATTTTATTTTAAAATAGAAAATTAATGAAATTAATCAAATGGGGAGTTTTTAGAAAAAATTTATTATATCCAACTTTTGTTTTAATTTTTTATTTTTTAAGAACAATATTAAAAAAGTATATGGTATCAATTATTAAAGAAGATTCAGATAATGGAACTATTTCTTTACTTTTTACATTTTATATGTTTTTAGGTGAATTTTTTGGTTCTTTTATAATGTTATTTTTTGAAAAAATTCAATTTATTAATCATGAAGATAATATTGATAATAATAAAATTAAAACTCAATTATATATTTTTCGTTTGTCCTTAATCAATAAAAATGATAAGGATAATATGACAAAAATAATTTTTGTTATAATTTTTATAACTTGTTTTTTAGATACATTATCTTTTTCTTTTGGAATTTTAATTCTTTTTTTAAAACAGAATTTAATTAATCAAGACATTAAAGGTTTAACTAATCAAAACATTGAAGTTGAATGGAATATTGATGATCAAATAAAAATTTTACAATTAATTTTTTCCGCATTTTTTTGTTTTTTAATTTTAAAAATTAATATTTATAAACATCATTCTTTTACTATGTTTTTTATCATTTGTTTTATAATAATTTTAAATTTAATTGATTATATTAATTTTATGGGATCAAATATAAATTATGGAATGTATTTTTCTATTATTGGAATTTTAATTTTTAATGTTATTTTATGTTCACTTCAAGAAGTTTTAGAAAAATATTTAATGGATTTTAATTATTTAAGTATTTATAAATTACTCTTTTATCAAGGTATATTTGGAACAATCATCATAATTATCATTTTTTTAATTTTAAATAATTTTAATTGTACCAATTTTTTAATAAAATATAAGATTTGTCAAGGAAAAGAAATTGTTACTTTGAATTATATAATAGAATTGCTCAAAAATATAAAATTTTCATTTTTATCATTATTATATATTTTATTATCTTCAGGATTAAATATTTATAAATTACAAACAAATAAAATGATGACTCCAATGCATAGATCAATTGCTGATAGTATTTTATTTCCTATTTATTTATTATTATATAAAACAAAAGAAACTAATAATATTTTTTTATTTATAACTTTAATAATTAGTTTTTTTATTATATTTATGTGTCTTGTTTTTGGAGAAGTTATAGTATTATATTTTTGTCGTTTAGAAAAAAATACTTATTATGAAATAAGTAAAAGGGGAGATGATGAAACTGATGGAAATATTATAACCAATATAGACAATATTGATGTCATATTTATTTAATATCTATATTTGATTATCATTAATTTATTAAAAATGAAAATTCCAAAAAATTTTAGATTATATTATTATTTATTAAAATGATCTATGAAAATAGATAATCAATTTTATAAACGTTTAAAAATTTAGAATGGATTACTTCCTAATTTATACTCTTATATATTATTAATAATATCTATTTTTTATAAAAATATCAAAAATAAAAGAACATTATTTTAAAAATAATGATATTTTTTTAATCAAAAAATAAATTAATATTTTGAATTTCATTTTTTTTATAAAAATCATATTATATTATTGAAACTACAATAATTAAATTATTTGAATTACACAAAAAATAAAACTATATATCATTCATTATTCTTTTTACTGTTCAACAATTACATAAAAGATTATTTAAAAAAATAAATAAATTATCAAAAAAATTTTCTATTTTTAAATTATATTTTTATTTTAAATACTATATTAAAATGAATTCATTAAAACAAAAAACTTTTCCCACTTTAATGTAAATACTATTCTAAAAAATATTAGTTCAATTCACAAAAAAATTATAATGGAAACAAATAATATTATCAACGAAGTAGAAAATACATTTTCCTATTTTTCTTTATTTAATAATATTATTTCCAAACTCGAACTAAATAAATCATACATTTCAAATTATTCAAAAGGAAAAAATATAGAAATCCAAAAATTGTTAAATCAAAAAAGAAAAAGAGAAATACCAATAAAAAACAATAATATTTTTTTAATTAAAAAAGTATTTAACAAAGAAGAAGAATTTAAAAAGGATAAAATGGAAAAATTAAAAAAAATAAATTGTTATAAAAGAGGAAGTAAATTTAGAGGAGTTTCAAGAAATGGAAATAAATGGCAAGTTTTAATAATGATAAATAGAAAAAAAACATATATAGGAAATTTTGATTCTGAAGAAGAAGCAGCGAAAGAATATGATAAAATGGCTATTAAATATCATGGTGAAAGAGCAAGAACTAATTTTTATTATGAAGGTTATTATCAAGCGAAAAATAATTAAATTTATTTAAAATATTTTTTGCTTTTTGTTATTTTTATATATTTTTATCATTTGAATTATTGTTATTATGTATAAATCATTTAGTATTTGGTAATTGAATTTGATAACAAAGTTTTTAAAAATGCAATTTGTATATGAAGGTTTTTTTTAATTCCTTTAATTTATGTATAAATTGTATTATAAATAATAGTTTACTACAATATAATTATAATATATGAATATGTATTTAAATCATACTTTAAATATTATATAATATAAAATAAATAAAAAATGGAAAAAAAAAAATTGTATTTATTTTAAAACATTTAAAAAACTATGAAGAAATTTATCAAAAAAAAAATAACAATAAAAATAAAAAAAAAAGAAAAATAAAAATAAAAATAAAAACAAAAATAAAAACAAAAATAAATAAAAAAAAAACATCAAAAAAAAAAAATTTCAAAAAAAAATTAAACATAAAAATAAAAAATATTACTTCATTCCTGGAGTAGCACCTCTTCCACCTTCTCCATAAACTTTAGATTCAGTAATTTCGGATTTACACAAAGGACAAGTATTATTACTATTAAACCATTCTTTAATACAATTAGTATGAAAAATATGTAAACAAGGTAGAACAAGAACATTTTCTCCATTATTAAAATCTTCTAAACAAATATTACATCTTTTTTTATCATTTTCTAATTTATTAACATTTTGAATTGGAATTTCAGGTAAATCATCTAATAATTCTTTATTAACAGGATGATCTCTTTGTCCATTTAATAATTCAAGAATTGCAACAAGCATTGCTAATTCTCCTAATCCTTGTAAATGAATTACTCTTGGATGTTGACTTATTTCACTCTCTTCTTCATTTTCATTATTTGACATTATACTATTACTATTTCTTAATCTATTTAATGGAATTGATGGATTAAATAATGGAATCATATTTGGATTTGGCTCTCTTATATTCTCATTGTTGTTTCGAGGATTACGAGGACGAAGAAACGAATTGTTATTGTTATTCATGTTGTTATTGTTATTCCTGTTATTATTGTTATTGTTGTTGTTGTTGTTTGATGATTGAGAAATTTGATTTATACGATTTACTGGGATTATATTTATTCTGTTTCTGTTGTTTTCATTTCTATTATTATTATTATTATTATTGCTTGGAATTCTAATATTATTGTTATTGTTGTTGTTTTGATTTCTATTATTGTTATTGTTGTTGTTTTGATTTCTATTATTGTTATTGTTGTTGTTTTGATTTCTATTATTGATGCTATTATTATTGTTGTTTCTATTATTGATCGATGAATAATTACTTGGAATATAAGAAGCTCCAAATTCAAAAGGGATAAAGTTAGACAATTCATTATTAAATTCTTCTTGTAAATTTCTTGCAAAAACAGAGTCACTCATTGTATTTTTATTTAATTCTTCTTGTACTTTTCTTGCAAATTCTTCATCTTTTTTTATAATATTAGATTCTTCTTTTTTATCTTCATTCCATAAGTTTCGAGCAAATATTGTATCTTCTCCTGGAGCATCTAATCCACTATAACCTTTACATTCTTGAAATTCATGATATATTTTTCTTGATTTTGGCATTTGATTCCCACATACTGCACATTTGAACATTTTTATTATAATTTTTTAATTTGACTATTTTAAATAATATTTGAAATTTATAAATCAATTTTTTTTTTTTCATTTTTCAAAAAAGCTTATTTATACCTTAGATAGATATATTGGGAAATAAATTATTTATTTTTTTACATTTTTTGTTTAGGTTTGTTTTTTATTGTTTTTTTTATTTTTTATCTTTTTATTTCATTTATTTTGAAAATAAATAATAATAAATAAAAAAATAAATTCCAACTGGATATAAAACAAGAAGATAAATTAAACCAAAAAATAGTATTTTTAAAGAAAAAATATCATCAAAAAAGGAAAATCATTATATTATAATTATTAACAATACAAATTCTAAACGATTATAAATAATATTTAGAAAGAAAAAAAGAAAACAATTAATTTGATTAAAGAATTAAATTGAAAATTGTAAAAGCATTTTTTTAAATAATATAAAAAAATAATGTAATTTAACTAATATAAATAATTCACTTATTTATTTATATAAGAATTGTCTTTAATAACATTTTTTATATATATTTTTCTAAATAAGTCTCTGATATTTAAAGAATAAATTATATATTCAATTAAATTCAAATTATAAATTTTCTTTCTTTAAAATCAAAAAGAAAAACCATGGTAAAAATTTAAATAATTTTTTTATAAATACAATATATAAAAATTACTTATCAAAATGATTAAATTAATAAATTTCCAATAAAAAACAAAAACTTTATTTTTGGGTTAGCAAAAACATAATTTAATATTTAATGAACAAGAGTATAAGACAAAAAATAAAATTCAAAATCAAATATTAATATAAATATAAAATGACAATAAGATTTTTAATATAAGGAAATATTTTTCTCTAGGAGTGAAAAAGTTAATAATTTTTTATGAACAAATTTATAATTTCACAAACTAAGAAAAATAAAAAATCACTTTTCCATTTTTTGAAACTAAATATTATAAATCTCAAATAAGATTATCTTCTCAGAAAAAAAACAATTATTTGTGATCTATTTATAATGAAAAAGAATAAAATCTATGATAAACAATATCTTTTAAATTTAAGAAAAAAAAAATGAATTAATAAACAAAACATTAAAAAAGTAAATCAATAATTTTTGTTTTTTATTAAAAAAATATTAAAAATTAGAATTGGAGTGTATCAATATAGAAATAAATTTTTTGTTATTTTCCAATTTAAACTTTTAATTTAATCATAAAAATGAAGTTATTCTAAATTCAATCAAATATTGAAAAAAAAAATTAAAATTATAAAATAATAAATATATTTAAATATTAAAAATGTCCTCAAAAAGTTTAAAAGAAATAGATAAATTTACTTCAGAAGTTCAACTTCCAAATTATATAATAGAAAAAAAAACAGGAAATGGGTCTTTTGGAACAGTATATTTAGCAATTAATAAAAAAACAAATGAAAAAGTTGCAATTAAAGTAGAAATTGAAAATAATAAAAATAACCAAAATTTACTTGAACATGAAGCACATAAATTAAACTATTTAAAAGGATATACAGGAATACCTAAATTATATAAATTTGAAAAAATAAACAATTATAATATTTTAATAATGGAATTATTAGGAAAAACATTAACTGAAATTTTTAAAGAACAAAATAAAAAATTTTCTTTAAAAACAGTTTGTACTCTTGCAATAGATATGATAAAATTAATACAATATATTCATGAAAAAGAATTAATTCATCGTGATATTAAACCAGATAATTTTATGATGGGAGTAAATAAAAATAAAAATATATTATATATTATAGATTTTGGTTTATCAAAAAAATATGTTAATTCAAAAGGAGAACATATAAAATATAAATTAGGAAAAAATTTAACTGGAACAGCACGTTATTGTTCAATTTATACTCATCAAGGAATTGAACAAAGTAGAAGAGATGATTTAGAAAGTATAGGTTATATATTAATCTATTTTTCAAAAGGAACTTTACCTTGGCAAAATATTAAAGTTAAAGAAAATGAAAAAAATTATGAAAAAATAGGTAATTTTAAACAAAAAATTTCAATAGAAGAATTATGTAGTGATTTACCTGAACAATTTATTGCTTATTTTAATTATGTTAAACAATTAGAATTTGATGAACAACCTAATTACAATTATTTAATTGAATTATTTGAAAATGTTCTTAAAAAAATTTGTAAAGTTAAATATATGAATTATAATAATTCCCAAAGAGGAATTTTATTTGATTGGAATGAAGATAATATTTTAAAATTTAAATCTAAAAGTTCCAGATATTTAAATAAAAAACAAATGTCTGATTTCAAAAATTTTGAAGATAATAATAATAATAAATCTAATAATGAAAAAAGAAAAGTTACTGATAGCTTTCTTAATAATTATAAAGATACTAAAGATGATACTAGAAATATTTTAACTGATGAAAGTAATGATAAAAAAATTAAGAATAAAGATATTCATTGTCAATGTTTTATTTATTAAAAATTTTTATTAAAAAATATTTTAATCTAAATATTTTAAATGAAGTTGTAATTATAGTATAAGGTATAAATATGAAAATATTGAAATAAATTTAAAGGAATTGTAATATATTATCCTATTTTTTTATTTGCTATTTTTATTTTTAACAGATTATTTATTACATATTCTAAAAAAGGAAGTTTGGTTATTTATTTTTATTTCAAATTTTATATAATTTAATTGCTATATCTATAAATAAAATTTTAATAAATTCTTTTTATTTCATTTATTATTTCAATATAAAAATAATTCGTTTTTAAATTAAAATCAATAATTTTTAAATTGATAACAAAAACTTTTTAATTAAATTTATATTTTTGAATAACATGATTAATACTTTCTTTCATTAGAAAAATTTTTTATTATCAAATTATAAAATTATTTTAAAAATTTGAAATTACTTATAAAAGAAAAATTGAATGTCTTTGATATTCAATTGTATAATATTTTTATAAAGTTTTCTTCTAAAAATCAATATTATAAAGATTATCATTATAAATTATTTAATTATATTTTTTTCCTTCTTTTTTAATTTTTTTTTATACTTTTATACCTAAAAATATTTATATCAATTTTTTAAATTAAGAAAATTGATAAAATAAATATCATTTTTTGTTTTATTTAGATTCTTATTTACAATATATAACATTATAATAAAAAAATAATAAACAATCTATTTAAAATTTTTTTAATAATTATTTTTAAAATTAAAAATATTATTTAAGCATCTTTCCTTCTAATAGTATCATAGACAGAATACATTCCATTAAGAATAATAGAAATTTCATGAATAATAACATAAAATTTTTTTTCTTCTTCAGTATTTTTAGGATATCTATCAGGATGATATTTAACAACTAAAGTTTTAATAAAATTTTTATTATCTTTAGAAAATTCTTCTTCAATATTTTTTTCTCCTTTTTTATAACCTTTATAAGGATATTTTTCAAGAATAAATTGAATAAAACTAAGATTACTTTCTTCTTTTTTTTTTTTTAATTCTTTAAATATATGTTCTTGACTTTTTTTCATTTCAGTTCTAAATTCATCATCTCTTTTTTCTTCTTCTTTTTGTTCTTCATCTCTAATTTCTTGTAATATATTAGTAGCTTCAATATACCATTTTTCATTTCCAACATTTTTAGGAGCTAAACTTAAACCTAAATTTACACTTTGTAAAACAAAACCTTTAATTTTCTCTTTTTGTTTTTTATTTTTCAATATTCTATATCTTATTTTTGCTATATTTGAAAAGCAAATTGCTTCTAATTCTATATCTGGACTAAAAGTACTTTTTGATATTCCATTTAATGCATTTCTATAATATGTTAATGATTCTGTTACATCATCCATATCTATTTCATCACTTTCATTTAAAGCTTCATTTAATTTATCATCTCCTTTTTTTATTAATATTTCTGAATCTATTCTTTTTATATAAAAATCTGCTGATTCTATTATATCTTTTATTTCTTCTTTTGTATTTTCTGATATATTTAATTTTTCTAAATTATCATCTAATTTATAATATTTATATACATCGTTTAATAATGTATTAAACATATTTTTTGCAGGAATTAATTTCTTTTTTTCATGTATTAAAATTCCATCATTTAAATAATGTCTCATTAATTGAGATACTAAAGTATAATAAAATTCTGTGTTATCAATGAAATTTTCTATCATTTCATAAGCAGAAGAACCTATTTCTTTTAATGGAATTTCTTTTATAACTGTTATAGCTGATTCACTTATTTTATTTGCTTTTGAATCATTATATTTATTTGACCATTTTAAATTATCTGATAAAATTTTCATTAATTTACCTGAATAATATATATATTTATTATAAATATCTTGATGATGAAATTTATCTTTTTCAATTAGTGAAATTAATTTTTCTAATGTTTCTTGAAGTAATAATGAAGATTTATATTTTTCTTTTTCATTTTTTGAAATATTAATTGACTCTTGAAAACATGGAATTGCTTTATTTAAATTATCTTCATTTACTAAAGAAAATGTATCTGGATTAAATAAACTTAAATAATGGTTCCCTTCTTCTCTTTTTTCCAAATATTGAGAATCATCCATTTCTATTATTGTTATTAAAAATATTTTTTTTTTACTATTTTTTCACATTTGAAGAAATGTTTTTAGATATTATTAATTTAATTTTTTAATTAATTTTTAATATTTTATAATATTTCATCTAAATAATATATATAAATTATATTAATATTTAATAATTTTATTATTAAAAAATATTTTATATTTTTTTATTATTATTATTTGAATTTTTTGAAATATTATTCATAGATTTATTTAAATTATTATTTGAACTCATATTTTTTGTATTTGATTTTTTAATTTTAGGAACATTAGTAGTTGAATTAGAAAGATTTGAAATATTTCCACTATTCGAGAATATTTCATTAATTTTATTTTCTTGATTATTATTATTCAATGAAGATTTCCTTAACAATAATTGATTTTTATTTTCGTCAATTTTTTGAAAAATTTTTGAAGATTTTGTTTTATTATTTTTTTTATTTATATTTTTTTTTATTTTCTGTTTTATAGTTTTTTTAATAAAACATTCTTCTTTTTTATCTTTAATATTCAAAGATTTTTCAATATCATTTACTTTTTTTTCTATATTTAATTTTTCATTTTCGGTAGTATTAACTTTTTTATTTTTTGAAATAGAAGAATATAAATTTAAATATTGATTAATAGTGTCATTTATCAAAATATCTTTTTTAATTTGTGGATTATTCAAAATATTTTTAACCTTATTTATTAAATCTTGTTCATATAATTCATATTTAATTAAAATTTGAAGAATATATTCTTTCATTAATGGAATATCATTTATTAAAATATTTTCAAATAAATTTGAATAAATATTATATTTAGAAATAAATTCTTTTGAAAAAACATTATAAGCAGAATCCCCAAACAAACAATAAATTCTTCTTCTATAAAAAGATTTATTTAATAAAAAATTATTTCTTAAATATTCTAAAATTTCTTTTCTGAAAATTGAAAAATGAATTATTTCAGATAATAATTGGGTAATTTCTTTTTCAATTAAAATATTTATTTCTTTTTTTAAAAAGTCTTTAGAAAAATTATATAAAATATGTAAATAATCTTCATAATTAGGATATTTTTTATAATTTAACATAATATATTTAGGCAATAATTGAATACCTTTTAATAATTTTATTGTAATTCTCCATTCTTTTTCTTTTTTCAATAAATTTAAAAAATTATTTATTTTACATAATAAACATTTAATAAATTTATCACTTTCAATTTTAATCATTCTTTCCATTATTAAATCAAAATTATTTAACCAAAATTTATTATAATCTTTTTTAAAATTTAAATATTTATTTTGAGTATGTAAAATTAAATTTGATTCTTTATTTGAAGGGGAATTTAATTCTGAAAGATTTAAAGGATTATTATTTGATGGAGTGTTATTTCCATTATTATCATCTTCAATAAAAAATAAAATTTTAGAAAAAAATGGTTTGCTTAAAAAATCATTTGGAAGATATAATAAAATTAAATGAAGATTTTCATAAAAAATATCTAAATATTCCTTTGATTGAAAATAGTAATTGATTGCAATAGGAACTATTTCATTTAAAAATTGATTGTCTTTTTCTATATAAAAAATACTACAAATTTTATAAAAATTTTTTAAACAATAATCAATTTTAAAAGAAACTATAACATTAGTTGAAATTTTTAATTCAGTTTGATTAAAAAAATTTTTTAAATAAATTTTAATATATTTTAATAATTCTTTATTATTATTACCGTTATTATAACAATAATTTAAAAGACTTAAAAAAATATCAGATATATTATGGAAATCATAAGTTAAAGTATAAAAATCATTACAAGTGAAAATTTCATTAATTTTATTATAGAAATTATTAGTGAAATTCAGGTTACTTTCAAATTTAGAGAAATTATCTAAATAAAATAAACTTTCAAAAGTAATACATAAAAATTTCATATCAACATCTTCTAAATAATAAATTAAAAAATTGGTCATTTTTTCTTGACAAAATTTACTATCATTTAATTTTATTATAAATCTTATATGATAAGCCATTTCAAATTTAACAACTCTTTCAGTATCTTCAGCTAAAAATAATATTCTATTATTTAAATCTTCTATTTTATTTTTTGAAATTCTAATTAAGCAAACACAAAAAAAAATAGAAAATTTTTTATTAGCATTACTTTGACCAAATTTTCCTAAAGAAATTGTATATTCAATTAAATCTTTATTTATTATAATTTTAAAATTATTTTCACAAAATTTATCTATTAAATTATTAAAGTGAATAACATATTCATCACATATTGATTTTTCTAAAGTAGAAATTCCGATTAAAAAATGATTTAATATTTTATTTAATTCATTTATATGATCTTCTTTTTTTCTTTCTGAAAATGTTTCTCCTAATTTTCCGATACTTTCTGAGAAAAGTTTTTGAGAAGATTTCTCATATAATTCAATATCATCCATTATTGATGTTACTATACTAAAAATAAAGGAAGTGTTATTCGGATAATTTTTATAATATAAATTAGGTAAATTTTTTATTAAGTAATCTTTTTGACAAACATAACCTTTTTTCATTATATAAGATATTCTTTCATTTTCTGTTAAATCATCTGGAATATGGTATTTTTTTATTTCTTCTAACTTTAAATTATAAATTATTTATTATTTACTTTTGGATCATTTAATACTATTATTTCTTCTATTACAGACATATTTTGTTGATTAAAAATATTTAAGTAAATTTAATTTTTATTTTTATTATTATATTATTCAATTTTATAGAGAATATTTTTAATAGTATAACAATTAAAATTATAAACTTTTATAATCAATTTTAAAATAATTATTATTAAAAAAAATTTAATATATTTGGTAATTATTTATTTTTCATTTAATTGAAAATTTTCAGCTAAATTATTTTTCATATTTGGATTTCCTTGAATTAATTTATAAGGAATTTCAGTAATTAATTGATTGCATAGAATTTCTTCTTCTTGAATAGTATGAATAAAATTATTAATTCTAATAACAATTGAAATTAAAAATAAACAACCAAATAAAACACATACTATAATTAAACGAGTAATACAAGAATTTAAGTGATGATGTAAATTGGAATTTAACTGATTAAAAATTTCATCATATACATCAAATATATTTAATATTAAAAATATAATTAAACATAATTTACTGTTTATAATAATTGATTCAATATCACTTATTTCATTAAAATTATTGATAAAAAATAAAAAACCTTCTTCTAAAGATTTAATATAATAAGGAATTATTGATTTTAAACCTTGACTTTGAATATTATAAAAAGTTGAATAATTACATAAAGTTAAATTAGATAAAATTGAACATAAATTTCCCCCCATTAAATCAGTAATATTTGAATCAAACATTTTTATATTAATATTAATATTTGAACTTAAAGATTGAAAATTCATTAATGCTGAATTTAAATAATTATTAAATAAAGTTATATTTGGAGTTTCATGAATTAAATCCATTTCTGAAGAAATAACATAATATATTTTATAAGATAAAAAATTTAATCCAAATCTACTTGTAAATAAAGATAATGTTAATTTAACTGCTTTTTGAATAAAACCATAATAAAGTATTACTTCAATTAAATAAAATATTGTATATATTAAAACAAAGGAAAAAATAAATGCAAATGAAATAAAATAATTTAATGTCATATTCTCTTTTATTAATAAATGTTTTTTTGAATTTTCTATTTCTTCATTTTCTGGTTTTTTCCCTGTTATTACATTATATTTTTTTTTACTTTCTTCTATTTTTTGCATTTTTAAAAATTTCTTTTTTAATCTTTTATTGAGTAATTCTGTGTTTTTATTATTAAATTGTACTTTTTTTTTTTTGTATTCATCTAAATGTTTAAAATATGAATTATATTTTCTTTCATAAGAATCAATATCTTTTGTAATTAATTCTATTTCTTCATTTTTTAAAAATTCAAAAACTTTCAACATTTTAATTTGTTTCTTTTTTTTTCCTCTATATTTTAAAAAAAGTATTATTAATAATAATGTAATCACATTAACAGAAGCAATTAAAATTGAAATCCCAGAATAATAATAAAAATGTGTTTTATATTTATATTTATCCATAAAGTGTTCTCTGATTATTCCAAAATGTGTATAAACTATTTTATTTACATTATTCTGAGTCTCTTTTAAACCATTTTTTTGATTTGAATAAGAATTTTGAATAATAAAATAAAATGTATTAATAAAACTCAAAAAAATTTCTTGATTAATGAAATCATAATTTATTCTATTTGCACTATAAGATTTTATATATTCATTTTCATCAAAAATTGATTTAACTGTCTTAAAAAAATTATCTAATAAATTTAAAAAGGATTTTGAAACAGTTTGTAATAATTTATTAGGTTCAATTTCATCATTATAAATTTCATAAGTATTATAATTGAAAATTTCCTCTAAATATAATAAAGCTGAATATTTTGAACTTTCTAATAAATATTCATTTAAAGTAATTGCTTCTTGAATTAAAATTAAAAAATTTGTTGAAAACTCAAATAATTTAGAAGATAAATAAATGACTAAAATAGTGGATAAAATAAAAATAACAGAAATAATTAACCCTATTATTTTAGTTAAAATATAAGATTCATATTTTTGAGTTTTAATTTGTTTTAAATATTTTTGTAAAGTAATATTCATATCTTTTCCACTAACAGATCCAATTTCATATAATTTATCTAAATCATTTGAATTTTTAGAATTTTCTCTTTCAATTTCTTCTTCTTTAATTAACATTTCATTTTTTTTTTCTTCAACATTAACTTCACTGACAGATAAAACTAAATTATCTTCTTTTTTATTTTCAAATAATTGATTAGACTGAATAATAATAATTCTAATAGGAATAGTATTATTATATATTTTTAATCCAATATGAGTTAAATTAATATCTGCTTTTTCTGTTAATTGATGAAGTTCATGATCTAAAATCATTGAATTAAATATATCTTCTAATTTATCAATTAAATATTCTCTACCTGTTAATTCTGATTTAATTTGATTTTGATATATAAATAAATTTTTTTTAAATTTCTTTATCATATCCATATCTGGAGTATTTTTTTTTTCATTATTATTTAGTTTGATAGTACTTTGAATATTAATTCCTTCAATAATAGAATTTTTAATTAAAGTATTATTATTATTATTTTGAAGAGTATTATTCATATGATTAAAATTAGTAAAATTATTATTAATTGGATTATTATTAAAATTGAAAGGAATAATTGAATCTTCATTTGAAATATGTCTTTGTTTTTTAATTGGACTATTAAATAATCCAGTTAAAACTTTATGATGTTGAGGTGATTCTCCTCCTGTATCAGAAATAACAGAATCTTGAAAAAAATCATTATTTATATTTTGAATAAAAACATTTTTAGTTTTTATCCTATATAAATTTTTATCTATTAAATTATATTTTGGACAACAAATTTCACTTTCTAATTCAATAGAAGTATTATTAAATATATCTTCAGAAAAAAATTTAGGTAATTTCTTATCTGAATTTTTATCAATTTTCATTAATCCAGGAAAAAAAGTTTGAAAATAATAATTATTCTTTTCAATTAAATTAGGAGTTATATTTAATAATTTACCCATCTTAGGAGTAATAGCTTCAATCATTCCACTTTCAGAACAAATTATAGTTTCATCAGTTTTATTTCTTAATCTTATAATTCCAACTCCTCTTAATTTTTTATCTAAACTTGGCATAAATGCCATTAATATATGAATTGGAAGTAAATATTTTTCTTTTGATTTTACACATAAAAAATTTATTGTTTTTTTTAATATTTTTGATTTTCCTATTTCAAAATAATTACTAATAATATCATCATGATATCTTCCAATATCACCTGGAATTATCATTGATATATTATTTCCTAATAATTCACTTTTATTTGAATATCCTAATATTTTTATTAAAGGTTGATTTATATATATCATTCTTCCTATATTTATTGCTACATTACCTTCAATCATAATTACTCCTGTATCTGCTTTATATTTATTTTTTAATATTTCATCATTATATTTTGAATATTTTAAATTTGTATATGATATTTTATCTAAAAGATATTCACTTTCAAATTTATCATTACATACTTTATCTAAGTAATCACAATAAAATTTTGTTATTTCATTATTTACATTTTCATTTGATATTTGATTTAATTTATCCCAAATTTTTTTTACTTTGTCTTTTGATTCAAAAAATTCTCTTCCACTATCATATAATTCTTCTATCATTATATCATCATTTTCATATTGTCCCCATAATTGTCTTTTTTTTTCTATTGCATTAAATATATAATTTTTAAATTTTAATGTTAATCTATCATATTTAATTACATTTAATATTGATGAAATTGCCCATTTTTTACTATTATTTTTTGTTATTTTATTTTCAATATATTCTGAATAATTTTCTTGATTATCTTGTGCTATATTTTCTATTTCACTATATCTTATTATACTTTCATTTGAAAAATTTTTTATCATAAATAATAGAAATTCTTGAGAATAAGATAAATTTGTAAATTTTTTAGTTGTTTCTATTTCTGTTAATGCTAATTCATAATTATTTATTGAAAATATTATAAAAGTTATATATGATAAACAGAAATGAAAATTATATCTATAATAAGGATATAATTTTAAATATAATTCTTTTGTTTTTAAAACATATTTGTCTGGATAATTATCTCTTATTTCTAATCTTTTTGAAATTATATATTTGATACAAATCATATTTTTTTGAAAAGATTTTACATCAAAACTCCTTATTGTATTTATATCTACATATAAACAATATTTTTCTAAATAAGGAAAAAATACTTTTTCTGTTGTAAAATATGTTGCTATTATTGTAAATAAACCTGAAATATAATAGGTTTTATATATTTCTTTATGCTTTAAAAGAGAATTTATTAAAGACACAAAAAATTGTTCAAATATATAAATTGACATAATAAAATATCCTAAAATAAAATGTTTATTATATAAAACAGATTTATTTATTAAATCATAGATAATTTTTGCTAAACATAAAAATGAAAAAAAGTAAACTAAAAATAAGAAAATATCAGATTTGTCAATTATGATAGTTTCAATAAATAATAAAATTTGCAAATTATAAATATTAAGTAAAAGTGTATTTGAAGTTATATTATTAAAAAATCCAGGAATGTTATTATTTATATTTGAAGATAATAAATTAAACATATCTACAACATGAGTAATTGCACAATATAAAACAATCAAAAACCAATGTAAAATAATTTTCATATATGAAACATTTTTATTTGATTCTTTTTTATTTATTGAATTATATAAAATTAAAATAATTGGAAGAAAAAGTAAAAATTGTAGAAAAACAAAAATATAATATAATATTCTAAAAGGAATATAAAATAAAGTTTGTCTTTGACTTTTTAAAGGAAAAGATAATAAAAGAAAACAATAAACAATTAAACTAATTAATAAAACAGTAAAGATATAAACTAAAATTTCAAAAGTTTTATAAAAATTATTTGCTAAATTTGGTCTAAATAAATATATAACATAATTGAAAAAGGAAGAAATTATAATATTTCTATTTTGAAATTCATCAATCATTTCATCTTTATCAATATGAAATTTCATTGAAGAAGAAAGTTGAATTCCTGTTAATATCATAATAGCATAACCAAATTTAATTGAAATTGTATATGAAACACTTGGTTTATAATAATTACAATTTATTGATTCAAAAAAAGAAAAAAATAAATTTTTTGATTTTTGTTCTATTGGATAATCATTATTATATGTTAGGTCATTCATTTAATAATTTTTAAAAATATTTTTAATTTTTTTATTTATTATATATACATTCTTTTCAATTTTCAAAAACATTATATCTTTTTAATATGTTAAAAAAAAATAAATTAAAAAAAACCAAATGGATGAACAAAACATAGAAGTAATATTATGGTTAAATGGGAAAAAAAGAGAAAATTCATTTAAATATATAATAAAAGATTATCAAAATGTATCTCTTCGTCGTTTAAAAGAATCAATAATAAAATATATAAAACTATACAATTTAGAAAAAAAAATTTTAGAAATTCCAAATAAATCAAATTTTGAAATAATAAATATATACAAAATGAATGAATTAAATTTAGGAGATTGTGATATACAATATTTAAATAAATTGGATATATTATTTTTTACAATAGATAATTCTTCTTTTAAAGCTAGTAATCATTATAATCAATATGAATTTATTAAATGGATTAAATCAGGTGGTTTTGGAAAAGTATATTTAGCTAAAAATATAATAAATAATGAAGAATATGCGATTAAAAAAATAGATTTCTCTAAATTTTCAAATGAAGAAATATATAATATTTCAAGAGAACATATGATTTTAAGAACATTTAATCATAAAAATATAATTAAATGTTATAGTTCATTTAATTATGAAAATTTTTTTTATACTGTAATGGACTATGCAAAAGGAGGAGAATTAAATAATTTATTAAATTCAAAAAAAAAATTATCAGAAAAAGAAAGTAAAAAAATATTTAAACAAATATATGATGCTGTAAAATATATTCATTCTCAAAACATTATTCATAGAGATTTAAAGCCAAATAATATATTATTTTTAGATGAAGAAAGAACTCATATTGTTTTAATTGATTTTGGTATTTCTGGTTATTCAAATGGAAAATTTAAAGAAATAATAAAAGCTGGAACAACTTTATTTCTTCCTCCTGAAGTTGTTGGAGGAAATAATTTTTTCTCTGATATTAAAATTGATGTTTGGAGTTTAGGAATAATTTTATTTAGAATGATACAAGGTTTTTATCCTTTTGATGGAAAAAAAGAAAAAGATGTTATTTATTCTATTATACATAAAAATATTAAATATAATGGAAAAATTAAAGTTTCTAATTCTTGTAAAGAATTAATTTCAAAAATGTTAGAAAAAAATTATTTATTTAGAATTGATATGGAAAGTGATTTATTTGATAAATGGTTTAATGATAATAGTTGTATTATTAAAAAAAATAAAACAAATGATGAAATTAAAAATAATTTTTTGGATAATGATGTTAAGAAAGTTTATTTTGTTAATTATAAAAATAATATAAAAAATATTTCTCCTATAAAAAAATCTTTTTATAATCCTTATTCAAATATTGATAAAAAAAAAATATATGATTTTACTAATATCTTTAATAATAATAATACAAATAATTCAAATAATAGAAATATTGGTAATACAAATAATTCAATTATTTTAAATAAAAATCAATTAAAGAATATTTCTTTAAAATATCCATATAAAAAAAATGATGTAATTCTTCCAAAAATTAATAGTAATATGAATAGTGCAAATAATAGTACATTAAATGATAGTATAGAAAGTTCTTTATCCCATAGAAAAAATAATAGTAATAGTAATATTTATAAAATTGGAAAAAAAAAACTATTTAAAATTATTTCTACTGTAACAAATAAAAAATACCCTTTTATAGTTCACAAAAGCATTTCTAATGGAAAATCTAAAAAAAAATAAATTATTTATTTGTAAATATAATTTATATTTATTATAAGTAATTTTTTTTTCAATATAAAAAATTATAAATTAAAAAGAACGAGATGTAATTAGTTAACTTTAATTTATTATAATGAATGATAATTTTAAAATTAATTTATTTAAAAACTTTTTTTAATTGATAAAAATGGAACAAAAAGAAAATTTTTTGGAATTATCAAATAAAAAATCTAATAATAATCCTCAAAATATTCATTATATTACAATTAAAAAGCCTTCTTTAATTACACTAAAAAAAAAAAATTCAAAAAGTAATTTAATAATAAAAGTAAAAACAGAAAATAACAAAGAAGAAAAAAACTTAGAATTTAAACAAAAAATCATATTAAATGATTTAGACTATGATTTTTTAGAGTCAATTAAAATAAAAAATAAAAAAACAAATTTTAATCAATATCAGAAATATAATTCTGAGAATAATATTAAAACAAATAATGAAATAAGTAAAAGCAAAATAAATCTATTTGTTCCTAAAATTATGCTAAAACAAAATATGAAAACACCTTCAGAACAAAATTCTTCAAGAATAAAAATACCAAAAATAAAAAATGAGAATTGTCATATATTTTAAAATTATAATTTAAATTTTTTCTTATATATTTTTTTAAAAATTCTTTTAAATTATTTAATAAAACTTATATTTTTTATATTTTATTAACTCAATATATTTATCTATTCATTAATCATTTGGTTTTATTTTATTTTTAATGATTTCTGATTTTCTAGAATATAAATTTTGAGTTCTATTCGAAATATTATTTAATTCTTTTTCTTCTTTTAAATCATTCATTTTTTTAATTTTCATTCTTATATTTATAAGTTCATCATTAATTTCGTTTTCATGTTTTTCTATTTTACTTTTTATTTCCAATGAATCAAATTTTTCAAAGGAGTCAAATTCTTCATTTTCTAATTGATTTAAATCTTCTTCAAATTCATTTAAGAAATTTGTTAAATTATTAAAAATTGGATTTTGTCTTACTATAACTTCTTTTTCTTTATTTGTTACCCCACCCATTAGTTAATTTTGACATAATAAATAATAATGTAAAAAAATATTAAAAAAATATTTATTGATATAAAAAATTCAATTTTATATAATTATATATTCAAAAAATATATAAAAAGACACAAAATTCAAATTTAATAAAAAATTAAACTAATTTCCCAAATAAAAAAATACATTATAAATCTATATCTAAATATTTTTTGGATTATATATAAATCTTCTATAAGTTACAACTTTATGTTTTAATTCACCAAAATCTTCTTGTTTTAATATTTTAAGTTTTAAATTTCTTTTTTCGTTAGAATATTTAATATAAACATCTTGAATATATCTTGGAGTACCTTTTTCTTGATAAGAATAAATTTTAGGTAAACTATAATTCCTTAAATCATTTTTTAAATATAAATTTTCTATACTTTTTGAAAAAGGTTTTTCATTTCTTTGAAGATTAAATTTATACAAATTTTTTCTATTTTTTTTTAATAAATAAGTATAAATTGTATTTGAAAATTTATTATTTTTTGTTTTAATTGGAATTTTTGATACTTTTAAATTATTTTTTTGAATTATTCCTATTAAATCGTCTAACATTATTATTGATGAATGATCTGATTCTGAATGTGAAATTGTATTATAATTTTTTTTTGGAATATATAATATATTTCCTTTTGAATCAATTATCTTATTTTTTTTTTCATTATCATGTTTTTTAAATGATTTATACATAGAGATATTTTTTAATCTATTATAAGGAGATAATATTGTGTGAAAATTGCTTTTATGAAGAAAAGAATTAGTTTTTGTTTCCATTAAATGTTACTTTATTTATAGGCTTTAAATTATTTTTTGATTATAATGTTTTTTGAGAAAAAAATGAATAATATATTTTATTAAATAAAATTTATATTTTGGAAAATAATACCTATGAATTTCTGAGGAATTTTTATAATATTTTTCTTAAAAATTAAAAAATAAAAAATAAAAATGAATGAAAGAAAACAAATAAGAACTAAAACCAGAAAAAAAACTAATAAATCCAAATCTCAGAAAACATATTTTTCAAAAATAAGAAAAAAAATATATGAAAAAACAATAAGAAAACAATATGGTGATCCATATATTAAAATAACACTTCCAAAAGACAATAATGATATAAATGAAAACGAGGAAATGCCAAAATATTATGATTTATATGAAATAAATAAATTAATAAATAAATTCAAATGTAGACTTTATACAAATTATATTGATTTAAATATATTTTTTTCTCCAAAAGAATATCTTATTGACTTTTATAATATAATGTTAAGTAATTTATTAATAAAATACAATGTTTATAATGTTTGTTTTTTTAATCCAAATTATTGTTCTTTAGGTGAAGACGTTCAAAAAGTTTTTTCTTCATATTTATTAAATATTAAAAAATCAAATGATAAAAAAATAAAAGAAGCTTTAGGAGAAAAAGTAGAAAAAAAAAAAAATTTTAAGACATTAAATATTTATGATGAAGAAAATAATATTCTTCAATCTTTAATTGAAGATGAATCATCAAATGATAATAATTCAAAGTATATAGAAACAGTAAATGTACATAAAGATATAAAAAAGAATAAAAAAAATGAAATAAATGAAATAGAAAATTTTATTTTAAAAATATCAAATGTTGAATTAGAAAAAGAAAAAAAAGATAAAGAAAGAAAAGAATTAGAAAGAAAAAAACAAAGAGAACAAGAAAAACTTTTAAGAAAAAAATTTAAAGAAACTCAAAAAGAAGTTAAAAGAACAAAATTACATAAATTAGCTTCAGTAACAAATCAAGGTTCAATTTTATTAAAAAATTTTAGAAGAAGATCAACAGTTAAAATAATATCAAATAAAAATAATGTTCAAATAGAAATTAAACCAAAATTTAAACATACAATTGATTTTATTGGTGGAAAAATTGAAAAAGAAAAAAAAGAAATGAAAAAAGATTATATTTTAGAAAGAATTGTTGAAATTTCAAAAACTAAAAGAAAAAATATTTGTGGAATTAATTATTTAAAAAAAATTAAAAGTGGTTATTTTAAAGATATTCCTGATAGTGTTATTGGAATTAATGATTTTAGTGAAAGTCAAAAAAGTTTAAGTGTATTAAGAGATACTGAAAATTATTTAAAAAGAGTTGGAAAAACAATTTCTCATGAAAATGATTATACAAGAAAAAATTATACTTTAAAAAAAATCATTAAATGTCCTAATATATATACTCATGAGAATGAAAATATTCATTCATCTAATATTAAAAGATATTATTTAAATCTTAGAAATACAAATGAATAATTTTATATCATTAATTGTTAATTTTTGTTATGTAAATTTTTGTGTATAATTAAAATAAATTAATTAAATATTTATTTGTTATAATTTTAATCTTAAATATAACCATTTTTATTATTTTTATTAAGTAATGATAAAATCAAATTATGGAAAATTTCTGAAGAAAAAGAATTTTTAAATTGGTAATTTTTTAAACAATTTAAGGAGTTTAAATTAAACATGTTATGTTCTTTTTTTATTGTAAATTTTTTAGATTATGTTATTCAATTAATTATAAATTTATAATTTAATAAAAAAAATGCAAGTATAAAAAATAAGTTAATTATATGAAAAGAATAATTAAAAAACAAAAATTTACAATAATTCATTCTCCTTTACAAACTTTAAAAAATTTCACTTTTTTTCAAAATTATCGAAATTTAAATAAAAAAAGAAAAATAAAAAAAATAGACACAATGACTAATTTAATTTTATCCTGTGATAACATAGAACCAAAAAATTCAAAATCTCAAAAAAATTTTCAAACAATTTCAGGAATAAAAATTAATAATAAATATAATGGAACAAAAAATAATTTATTAACTTTATCTAGTATTCCAATTTCTCCTTCTAAAAATAAATTATTTAAATTTTCTCCAAATAGAAAAATTTTTACTTATTTATTAAAAAGAAATCCTAAAAAAATTCAACCTTTAAATTTACAAAAATATGAAAAAAATTTTGAAGAAAGTTTAAAAACTTTAAATAGTAGAAATTTAAAAAATTATAGTTTACCTAAAATTTTTTCTTATCAAGAACCAGGAACTCCAAGATTAATTCAAAATACTTTTTTAAAATATACTAATGAAAAAAGAAATATTAAACTTAAAATCAGAGGAAGAAATGATTATAATGAAATTAAAAATCGTGTTATTAGTTTAAGAAGAAGTTTATATGATCCTAAAAAAGTTTAAAAAAATTTATTCAAAAATAGTTTTAATAAGGTTTTTTCTATAAATAAATTTATTTTATTTTTTAAAATTTTTTAAATATTTTTTACTATATTTATTTATTAAATTTAAAATTAAAAATGATCCATCTGAATGAAGAAGATAAAAATAATAATAATAATGCTGATAAAAGTGGAAATTTATTAGATCAAGATAATTCAATAATCCTATTAAATAATAACAATAAAGAAAATAATAATAAAATAAATAATAATGATAATGATAATGAGAATAATAATATTCCCAATAATAATAATCCTTTAAATAATTATAGAAGTAACAGTAATTATAATAATAATTTAATAAATAATAGTATTAATCAAAGTAATAGTACTCCAGAAAGTGAAAGTTATATGAATTTAGTAGAAAATGAATTAATAAAATTTGGTCATACTTTAAAAGACTCTTTATTTATTTCTCAAATAATAATAATATTAGATAAATTATCTGAACCAAATACTTTCAATAAAACATTATTTACTCATATTTTAAATTTTTCAAATTTTGATACTTCTCAACCAATAAATTTATTAAATTTCTTTAAAACATATTTCCAAGTATATAATACAATGAAAGAAAATAGAGATAAATTAGCATTTGAAAGTATTCAATTAACAAAAGAAGTTGAAAATACAAAAAATCAGATTTTACAATATCAAATTAATGAAATTATTCGTGAAGATGGAACTACAAATAATTCAAGTTTAAATATAATATTTAAAGGAATAAATAATAATGAAGATAAAAGTGGTATTAGAATAAAAGA
This sequence comes from Isotricha sp. YL-2021b, assembly GCA_023805745.1. Taxonomy (NCBI): domain Eukaryota; phylum Ciliophora; class Litostomatea; order Vestibuliferida; family Isotrichidae; genus Isotricha; species Isotricha sp. YL-2021b. Next base: position 68,236 of record JAJJKW010000002.1, on the reverse strand, counting down.
AATTCATTTAAATTTTAATGAACATAAAATTTCCTTTGATGTTACAAATCCTTATATTGATAAAGAAATAAAAATTTATTCTATGAATGAATTAGAAAAAAATATTGAAATATATATAAAAACAGATTTTGAAGATAAATTAGTTGATTCAATTAATCCAAAAACGCTTTTAGAAACTAATTTAACAAGAAATTATAAATATTTTGAAATGAGTTTTCTTTGGATAAATTCTTTAGTAAGTTATTTAAATAAAAAAAGAATAAAAATAGAATATGCTATAAATTCATCTAAAAATGATATTTCTGTATTAAATACTTCAATAAATCAAATGGAAAGTATTTTTAAAAATTATTTTAGTCAAATTCCAAGAAGTCAATATTCAAATTATATTTCAATTACAATGGGAAATGAAATGGAAGTTTCTGATAAAATAGAAAATCTTATTTTAAAAACTTTTGGAAAAGATGTTATTATAATATGGGATAAAATTGTTTTTTTTTTGAATAAAATATTATTTATTTCTATTTTAATAGAATTAATTCTAAGATATGATTTAATTGCTTTTGGAATTTGTTTTATTATATTTTTTTTAGAAGTCAAAATTTTTAATACGAATAATTTATATTATTATTTAGTTATTTTTATTTTGAGTTTAGTTATTGATTTTGGTTATATTATTTTTATTTTATCTTTTTGGAATAAAAATTTACCTTATGATAATCCTAAATCTGGTTTATTAAAAAGGAAAATTGGAATTGTTTTAGTTATAATTAATTTCTTTGTTAAACTTATTATGGCTTTTTCTTTTTGGAAAATATCACTACAAAATAAATTAAATATGATTAATCAAGCCCAAACAAATAGAATTATAAATAGTCAATTACAAAATGAATTTAATTTAAATTTAAAAAGAATGGGAAATCCTAAAAATATTAGAAATGAATTATTTAAAAAAACACAATTAAGAAATAAAGAAAATTATGATGGACAACTGAATTAAATTAATATTTTTTATTTGAAAGAAATAATATTGAAAAAAATTTTATATTTTTTTAAATTATAAATAGATTTTAATAGATTAAAAAAAATATATTTCAAACTACTTTTTTACATATATTAAATATTTTTATTCGTTTTGTTTTGATTTAATTCATTTCTTATAGAACTACAATCAATACTTTTACTATAAATTTTATTTAAATTATTATTATTGGTAATTCCATTTTTTTTATAAATATTTATACTTGATGTTAAGAATTCATTTTTACTATTTTTCTTTTGATAAGACACAAAATTAGGATTCATTCCTTTTTTATTTTTATTAGGAAAATAAATAATGTTTTTTTTCTTTTTAGATTTACATATTTTTTTATTTGATAAAATTAATTTTTCCAATTCTTTTGATTTTTTAATAATTTCATCAAAAATTTTATCCTCTTCTTCAGAAGAATTTTCTTCAAAATCTTTCATAAATTTATCTTTAATTTTATCATTTCCCTCTTCATAATTTTCAGTTTGAGTAAAATTATCTTTTATTTCTATTTGATTATTTTCTTTAAAAGAAAAATGTTTATATTCTTTTTTTTCATCATTATAAAATTTATTTTCATTTAAATTATTATTTGTATTTTCTTCTGTTTTTTTTCTTGCACTTTGAAATTGGCTTTCTTCAGTTTTTAAACTTAAATCAGAAATTTCAATAGTTTTAATAGTTTGTAAAGGATTATTATTACTAATACTATTATTACTGAGAGTATTAATAGTATTGATAGTATTAATTATATTATTATTAGTATTATTATTATCTAGAAATATATTTCTCTTTTTAATTGAATTATCTTTTGAATCAAAAGTATCTTGAAAATTATCATAACATCTATCTGTTGAAAAAGGTTCTTCAATCTGAGGAATTTCAATATAACTTTCTTGATTATTATTATTTGTATTATTTTCGTTATTTGTATTCGATTTATTCATTATTTCATTATTAGTATTATTAGTATTGTTAATTATTTCAGTATTATTTATATTAATATTAATTTCTTGATTTGTATTATTGATATTGTTATTTATTTCTTGATTATTAGTTGTATTTATTTTAATATTAATTTCATGGTTATTTCTATTATTATCATTAATATTATTATTAATATAAGGTTGATTATTTTTTTCTTTATTGAAATAATGAGTCTTAATTTTTTTTTCTTGTGATTTCTTGTAATTTTTATTTGTAATTTTAAAAGAATTTATTATATCATTTGCTAATAAACTTAATTCTTCAGAAGATTTTTGCCTATTATTTTCTTCATTTATTCTACTGTTTTTAATCATATTTAAACATTTTGAAATATAATAATTGTTGATATTAAATTTATTATCTAAAGGATTTTCAATATTTAAACTTTTATTTATTCTTTGTGAATTATTAATGAAATTAGGATTTGAATAATAATTATTATTCATATAATAAAAATTAGAATTATTTCTTGTTGAACTATTTAGATAAATACTTCCAGTATTATTGTTTTGTGGAGGAGAAAAATTTTTTATTTGGTAATTATATAAATTTATAGAAGATTTTTGATTATAAGAATTAAAGTTATCATTTTGAATGTAATCTGATAATTGATTTATTTTGTTTTTTGCGATATCAATTCCAATTTTTAAATTCATAAATTGAATATCTGTATTTTTATTATATTTTCTCGATGAAAAATTTCTTGTTTTTATTAAATTATAATTATTATTATTTATTTTTTTTTCTTGAGAATTTGCTTTTTTATTAAAAATATTTTTTATAACATTTTTTGAACTGTTGTAACTATATAAATTAGTAATATTATTTGGAAAGAATGTATCATAATTTGTGTTAATTGTATTATAGGGTAATTTTATTAATTTTTTATCTGAAATATTTGGTGAAAAAATATTCAAATTTCCTTTTTGTTTAATATTATCATTTAAATTTGGATAAATTCCAAGTGAAGAAAAAGAATTCTTCATCTTTGAAAATTAAAATTAAAAATTTTTTTTATTTTTATTTATTAGATAAAATATACAAAAATAATTCTTTTATATAATTTACAACGAAATTTTAAAATAATAAAAAATATTCCCTAACAAAAAATATATTATAATAATTATAAAAACATAAATTTCTGATATATTATTTTTTATTACAAAAAAAAACCAATAAAAAAAATTAATCAAAAATGGAAAACAATTTATCATCTCGTTTTTCAAGTCCTCAACCTGAAAGTAAAACATATAAAATAACAAAATAAAAAATATAGTAAATATTATAAAAAATGAATTATGTAAAGATTTATGTTTTTGTACAATACTTTTAATAATAGATTTCTGTTTCATATCTTCAATTTCAATTTTAGAAAATAGTTATTTATTAAATAACAATTCATCTTTTAAATTAAAATTAACTATAATAGCTTCTTCAACAATTGTTTTTTTTATATTATTGTTATTATGTTGTAGAAATAAATGTTTAACAATAATAACAATGATAATATATATTATAACTGGAATAGGATTTTTTATTTTTTCAATTGTTTTACAAATTTTAGAATTAATTTCTCCTTCTGATAAATATAAAGAGAATTATATTAAAGAACATATTAATTTTGTAATTTTAACTTTGACTATTTTAACTGTTTTTTTAAGAATAATTTGTATTTGTTTTATGAAAAGTTATTCTGAAATAATTGGAAAAAAAGATGATTTTTATAGAGGAGAACAACAAGATAAATTTATTCAAGATTTAGAAAATAAAATGGATAATAGTACTACTAATTGGTCTATGAGAAAAAATAATGAAAAATCGGTTAAACTAAAAACAAAAAAAATTACAGAAGAAATTAAAGAGGAAGAAAATGATAAAAATAGTGAATTAAGTAATTAACTTTTTTAAATAAATAATTTTTTACTTTATATTTATTAGATTTTTAATTTAATTCAATTTGATTTTCTATAAATTATGGTTATTAAATAACAAAAATTAATGGAAAATATTATATTATTTTATGAATGAGTTATTCAAGAAAAAAGAAGAAAAAAATAAAAGAAAAAATTAATAAATTGAAAAATTAAGAAAAATTAAGAAACAAAAATTTGATAAAAAAAAGATTATTAAATAAATTAAAAAATGATAAAAAAGAAAAGAAAAAAAATAAAAACAAAATTCAAATGAATAAAAATAAGTATATTCTACTTTTAAATAATTAAATATTAATTAAGAAAAATGATTAATGATAACTCATTTACAAAATTGAAAAATACTTTACGAGATAATTTAATATCAAATTCAAGAACAAATAAATTTTTTTTTAATTTAAAAGAAAAAAATGAAAAAATGATTTTGAATAAATCAGCTTCAAATCTTTTTACAAAATCTTGTAAAAAACATATTAACAAAAATTTATCTCAAGAAAAAGATAATAATAATTATCATATTTTAAAAAATTTATGTCCAGGAAAAAACTATTGTAAAAATTATATCTTAATTCAAAAATTACAATTTACCATAAAAAAACTGGAAGCAAACATTAGTGATTTAAATAATATAAATGATTTTTTTATATTTATTATTAATCAAAAAGATAAAATGTATAGAGACTTATTAAAAGAAAATTTACAATTAAAAAATTCTTCTTCAATAAAAAATTTAGATTCAATAAATTATAATTCAAAAATTTTAAAAAATAATGAAGAAAAAATAATTGTTGATTCAATTGATTCATCAACTTCAATAGAAAATATTGGAATAAAAATTTCAAATATTTTATCAAAGAAAAAAAATAATTTAAATAATCTTTTTAGAGACAAAAATGTTATAAATATAGTAGAATCAAAATCATATCAAAATTTAACAAAAAATTATTTATTTGATGAAGAAAATAAATACCAAAAATGTTTTCATCAAAAAAGTCCTTATGAAAAAATACTAAATATATCAAATAAAAATAATAATAAATTTAGAAGTTCAAATGGGATTTCTTTATTAGGTTTACCAGATGAAAAGTTAATAGAAATGGCAGAAAATGAAAATTTAAATTTTTTAATTAGATCAACTCAATCTGATGAAAATTTTATTAAAGAAATAAGAAATAGAAATAATAAATTTTTAATGAATTTATGTGATATTATAAATATTATGTCAAAAGATTATCAACAATCAATTAGATTAATAAAAAGAATTAAATTATTTATTAATTCAGGAGTTAATTTAGTAAAAAGTGTTTTAACAACAGATTCAATAAAAATATTATTAGATAATACTTGTAAAATTTTAGATTGTGAAGCTGCTTTTTTATTAATTTATGATAATTTATCTGATCAATTAATTTTATTAAATGAAAATGGAAATAAATCATATCTATTAAAATTACCTAAAGATAAAGGAATTTTAGGTTCTGTTTTTTTAAAAAAAGAAAAATTTAAAATTGATGATACAAATCAAGATATTAAATTTTTTCAAGAAATGGAAAAAATAAGTAATTTAAAAATTAAAAATATATTATGTTATCCTATTTTAGATTCTTCTAATGAAGTTTTTGGGGTTATTCAAGCAATAAATAAAAATAAAAAACATTTTAATTGTGATGATGAACAATTTTTATTAATTATTTCAAAACAAGCAAATGCAATTATTGAAAATAATAATAATAAAAATATGAATTTAATTCAGATTTCTCGATTAAAATTATTATTTAAATATAGTATTCAATTATATTCTATTAATAATTTATCTGATTTAACAAAAATAACTGAAGAATTATTAATTAATTTATTTTCTTCTTCTTCAGCTCAAATTTTATTTAAGGATGAAAATAATAAATTAATACATTTAACTGATAATAAAATATATAAAAAAAACAATTTAGGAATAATATATTTTGTTTTTAATAAAAAACAATTTCATGGATGTAGAAAAATAAAAGATTGTAAATATTATAATAGTTTAGTTGATATTTCAGCAAATGAATGTTTAGTTACTTTTCCTATTTTTAATGGAGATGATTGTGTTGGAATTTTACAAACAATGGTTAATTCAGATTTAAATAATATAACTGAAGAACCAAAAGAAAATGAAAAAAATATTTTTAGTCTTTTATTAGAATTAATTTCTATTTGTTATAAAAGAATTTGTAATTAATTTTTTATTATTTTTATAATTTAAATGATTTTTTAAATTTGATTTTTTTTTTTTGATAAATTTATAAATTTATTTTTTAAAATGTATGAATTAAATAATGATAAAATTTTGATGATTGTTAAGACTAGTAATTATATTTTAACAAATGAAAAAGATAAGAATAATTTATCATTTCCTTTTTCTTTTTGTTTTAATGAAAAAATAAAATTACATTTTGAAAATTATATTGAATCATCTTTTTCTTTTTTAAATAATAAAGAAATACTAGATAATGATTATAACAATGAAGAAGAAGAAGAAGAAATAAGCATTTATAATATTAATAATAATTCTCAAAAACTTAAAAATTCGGAAATTATAATAAATAATTATAAAAACAAAATAAATGATTTAAAGAAGAATAAAAAAAGAAATCTTTTATATCAAATTACAAAAACTTTAAACAATAAACAAATGAATTTAAATCAAAATAAAATAAGAATGGCTACACCAACAAAATTAAGTTCTGGAATTAAAAAAAACAATAGTAAAAATAATAATATGAATAAAACATTTTATAAATTAAATAAAACACCAGATAATAAAAATAAAGAAATTAAAAAATTAAAAGAAGAAAAAAAAATGCTGAAAACTATTATTGTAAATAAAATATTAAAGAATGAAAAAAAAATTATTAAAAAAGAAGATAATAATCCAAATAAAGAAGGAGAAGAAAATAAATTAGTAAATTTAAATTTAGGAAGAGATTATACTCCTGATATTATTAAAAGAAAAAAAAGAAAAGAAAAACAAAAATATAAAATAATTGATGGTGTCCCTCAATATGACTTTACTTTAGATTTTGATGATATTATAAAAAAAAATAATGAATTAAAAAAAAAACAAATTTAAGATAATTAAAAAAAAATTTAATTTATATTATATTAGTAGAATAAATAATATAAATAAAATATTGTTTTTATTTTACAATTCATTTAAAAGTTATTCCTTTTATTTTAATATCAGGTTTTTTACTATGAAATGCTTCAATCCATTTAATTTCTTCTTCATTAAAATTTTTAGTTTTATCTTTTTTATAATCCCAAGGAATAAAACTAATTTCTTTAACATGTTTAATTTCTAAAAAAAAATTTAAAAAACCTTGCATTGGTAAATTATTATTTTGGTTAAAAGAATAACTTTCAATTGTTTTATTTAAATATATTGCTTTAAAAATTGGCATGTAATTTATCATATTTAAATTTATTCCATCTAAATTTAATTTTTTTAAAGTTGTTGTATTTTTTATTATTTTTCCTATTTCTTCATTTTGAGACGCATCTTTTAAATAATTAAAACTAATATCCAAAAATATAATATTGCAATTTTCACTAGAAAAAATTTCTGATAAAATTTGAAAGTCTTTTAAATTTAAATTTACATTTCTAATTGATAAATTTTTTAAATTTGGATTTGAAATAATTAATTTTAAACATTTTCCAGAATTATTTAAATTACAATAAGATAAATTTAAAGAAGATAAATTTGGATGATTTTTAATACCATTTGTTAATGATTTTAAACCTAAAGTTGTCACATGTTTATTATTATTTAAATATAATCTACTTAATGTTTTATTTTCTTCTAAAAATTTTCCCAATTTTTTCATTGAATTATCACTTAAAGAATTATTTCCTAAATTTAAATATCTTATTCTTTTTTTATATAAAGATTTAATTATTAATTTTAAAGAATTATTCGTTAAACTTCCATTATTAAAATTTAGCCATCTTAAGTTAAAATTTTCTAATAATAATTTAGAAATATAATTCCATACTTGTAAATCATTTTGTATTTTATTATCATAAAATGCAAATTTTTTTAAATTTTTATATTCTATAATCATATCTATAAATTCTTTTAAGAAAAAAACTCCTTTATTAAAATCATTAAATTTAACAACAATTTTTTCAATCATTTTTTTTTGTTCTCTTTTATCAAAAGGTATTCCATTTCTTAGAAAAACACTTAATAAACTATTTTCAGGTTCATTAACATTTTTAGAACCACTTAAAATAGAAAATTTTTTTGAATTTTTATTAATAATTAATTTATCATTATTATCATCAATATTTAAAGAACTATCATCCTGAATATTTTCTTCAAATTGATTAGTTTTTTTATTAATAAATAAATATTTTTTAAAAGGGTTTTCATAATTATCTTTATATAAAAACTGACTTGTTTTAAAATTAACATTTTCATTTAAATTAGTATAAATAACTAATTCATTTTCTCTTTCCTCATCTTTACCTTGTTCTATATCATCTAAATTAATTTCATTATCTGAATATATTATATTATTTGATTCATCAATTTTTTTTGTTCTTTCTGATAAATCAATTTTACAATTTGTTAAATCAAAATAATATTTTGAGTTTAATTTTAATTGATATAAAGAAAAATAAATTGGATCTTGTTTTTTTATATTTGAAAAATCAACTATTGATAATCTTATTAACTTATTTATTTCTAATGGAATGATTAATTTTAATTTAGAAATTTTTTTTGTTATCATTAGAGTAGTCTGTGTATGAATATAATATAAAAATGTATTTGATTGATAAAATAAATCTTTATATTGTTTTAATATATTATTTGAAGTATTTTCAAAAATTAAATCAAAATTTATATTCATATCTTTTGTAATTAATTCTGAGGTTATTGTTTCAAAAGATAAAATTTTTGGTCTTTTTTGCCAAATTAATTTATATATTATTATATCAAAATCCCCTGTTACAATTGGAACTTTTTCATAAAGATTTTGATTTAATTTTTTATCAGATTTTTTTTTATTTGAAGATGAAGTTCCCATAATTTTATTTTTTAATTTTTAAAAATAAAGAATAAAAACTTTTATATTTAAGTAATAAATAAAAAAATGAGAAAAAAAATATTTAAATAAAAATAAAAAAAAGAATTATTTCTATATTTTTATTTTTCATAATTTAACCTCAAATTTTTTTCTCAATAAGTTATCTTTGAGAAAACTTTTTTTTAAAAAGAAAAAAATTATATTGAAGATTACAATAAATTTATTTTTACAGACAAAAAATTTTATGTAATGTGACAGAAAATCATAAATTTTTTTTGTTTCAATATATAATAATTGTTATAAATTTTGTATAAATAATAACCATAATTTAAAATTAATTTTATGGTAAAAAAAAGGTATTGCTGCAAAGATTATTCTTCTTTAGGAAAAAAATAAATATTTTAAACTTATGAATTAAAAAAAAAATATTTAACATTTTTCTCAAAAAATATAAAATTAATCAATTAATTAGTAAAATTATTAGTTGTCCCTAAATTATTATTTTTTTATGTTCTTTATAGGAGGAGTTGAAACTTATTATTTTACAAATTTATGGAATGAAGAAAAATTATTTATTATGTTTTTTTAAATTTTATACTATATTTTTTATAAATTTATTAATTTTTCTAAATTAGAAATGAAAAAAAATGTTAATATTTAATTTTTAAAAAAGAATAATATCTTTTGTTCTTTTAAATTATATTATATTATATTATATTATTTTCTTTGAATAAAAGATAGTTTGTTTAAAATATTGATATTGAATAATGGAAATATTGTCTTTTAATAATGGATTATTATTGTGTTCAAAAAAGAAAGGTCATTTTTCAATAAAAAATATTTATTTAATTTAGAAAGTAAGAATTCCTTTATTATTTTTTTAAAGTGATTGTTTATTATTTATTTTTATTTATTTTTCTATTTAAAGAAAAATAAAATTCAATTCAAATATTTTTCACATTATTTTTTATTTTTTAAATAATATATATATAGTATATTATTTAATATCATTGATGTTTCCCTTTATAAGAGTTTTTCCTATAATAATTATTATATTGTTTAGTAAATGATTTAATATCTAAATCAACTTCTTTAGGAATAAAGAGAATTTCTCTTAAATAATTGCCAATATCATTAATAATATTTTTTTCATAATTTTTAAACCAAATTTGTAATAAACAAAAATCTTTTTTAACACTAATAACAATTCCATTAATTTCATCTTTAATTTTATTATTCAAATTTCCTCCAATAAAATATAAAATAATTTCTTCCCAAACTAAAGAAGAAAATTCTTTTTTTAATTTAATTGAAAATCTTCCTCCTTTTTTATTTAATTCATCTTCCCATAATGGTTTAATTTCATTTTTAAATAATTGAATATCTATCCCATTATTTAGTTTTTCTGGTTTTTTTAAATATTGAAAAATTTTCCAAAATTCTTCTATACTATTAAATTCTGCTATTTTTTTTATTGAATTTTCATATTTTGTAGTATCTGTTTTTTGATTATTTGAATTTTGATCTATAAATCTAAAATAAAAAGTAAATTTTTCTTGTAAAAAATTCTTTGACTTCATTTTAATTGATAAAAAAATAGTTCATATTTTTAAATTGTTTAATTTTTAAAATATTTTATTTTATAAAATCTATTTTTAAACTTTCTTCCAATTTTTTAATTCTTGATTTATTATATCACCTTCTTTTTCAATATCAGATAACTTTAATTCTAAAGTATTTTTTTTTTAATATTATTTATTGGTTCAATATTTCTTTGTTTAAAAGAAGTTTTAAGTCTAATTTTTTGATGTATTTTTTTTTCAAAAGATTTAGAAGAAAGAAGAGTTTTATTTTTTTCTTTTAAATGTTTTTTATATTTTTTTTTTAATTTATTTAAACAATCATTAATAGTAAAATAATAATTACTACAAATTATTTTTCTTTTTTCATTTTCACCTTCAATTCCTTCAATTTCATCAATTTCTTTTTATAATTTAGGAAATTCTTTTTTTGATTTTTCATATTTATTGATATTATTTATAAATCTATCTTCTTTTGATTTCAATGTTAAATCAAAATAATTATTATGTTTATGTGATTTAAAATAATTTTTACAAGCATTATTAAAATTATTTGAATGATTTCCATTTTCTTTATTTAATATATTTTCATTTTTTAAAATGAATTTTAACTGAGTTCTTCTTAAATCATTTATTATTTCTTCTGCATAAGTTTTATTATTATTTAATTTAATTTTATATTTTTTTTTATTTTTTATTATTATTGGTTTTGAATTTAATGATTTATATAATATTGTAGGAATTTTAAAAAAAGTTTTTCTAAATAAATTATCCTCTATTTTTATTTTTGGAAATGAAGTAGAATTATTTGTTTTTTCAAAACTTGTTAAAGTACTATTAAAGATTTTATTTTTCGTTCTTTTTAAAATATTAATTTTATTTGATATAAGTGTTTTTTCAAGTGATTTAGTTGATGATAAATTAGAAAGATTAATTATTGAATTTCTTGATTTATTCTTATTTATAGTATTATCACTATATCCTTTAAAAAAAGTTATTTTATTTGGGTCTAATATAGATTTTCTTATATTAAATTGCATTATATTCTTTGATGAAATTTCTTTTTGTTGAATAATCTTTTCTTCTAATAATTGAATATTATCATCGATTTTTTTTTTTTCAATATAATAATGTTTTTCTTTTATTGATATATTATTAAATTCTAATTTTTTTTCATCTTTTTTTTTTAATTTATATGTTCCGGCTTTAAATAAATCTTCATTTTCAATTATGAAATCTGCTTTTTTAAAAATAAAATCCCTTTTTTCTTCTAAATCTACATCATCTGTATTAAAATTCATTTTTTAAAAATAATTTTTTATATTAAAAACTGTTTTTTTTAAAAACAAAAAATAAACTTATATACTAAATTATATAAAATATAATTAAAATATTAAAAATAAATCCCTTTAACAATTTGAACTAAATTCTTTTTTATTAATCTTTTTAGTCAGAATATTTTATTTTTCTTAAAGCAGTTTTATAACAAGAATTAAATCTATCTAAAATTAAAACATCATAAATTTTATTTCTATTATTAATAATAGGACTAAAATATTTAAGATTATAATAATTATTATTATTTTTTTCATTTTCATTTTTATCATTTCTATCAGTAAAAGCATAAGAATTAAAAACTCCTTCATATAAATTTTTTTCAATTATTTTTTCTTTATATTTATCAACATAAAATTCACTATTACTCATAGTTAATCTATTACTTAAATTCCCAGAAACTTCTTTTTTTTGACTTATTTTAATTTTAGGAAGAATTAATCTTTTATTTTTAAATATATCAAATTTATTTATTTTTTTTTTTGCACTTTCCAATAATTTTTTCTTTATTTCTCTATCTTTTTCTATTTTTTCCATAATATTTTTTATTTCTTGATTTTCTAAAATAACATTATTATCTAAAGATTTAAAACGATTTTTTCTTTGAAGATTATTTAAATTTATTTGTTGAGAAATTTTAGCAAGTTCAAAATCTTTTTTCTTAATTAAATTATATATTTTATTTTTATGAATTTCTAATCTTTGAATTAATATTTTCATTTTATTTATTTCATATTCTATTGTTAAATCTTTAACATCTTCTTCATGTTCCATAATAAAAAAAAAATTATTTCTTTGAATTGAATAAATTTGATTATCTAGACCAACACTTTTACAATTAATTAAACCTTGAGAAATATTTTGATTAATTGGTGACATTAAATCTGATAAACCTAATATATCTTTATTTTGAAAAATATTTATTTTAATAATTCTTCTTTCAAATAATATTTTATTTTGTTCTTCAGTTTTAAATTTTTTATTCAAATTTAAATCTTCATTCTCTCTTATTTCATTATTAGGATTATATAATTTATAATCTACTTTAGAACTATGTTTTCTAATAAATTTTTTATAATAAATAATTAAATCATTTAGTTCAATTATATTTCTAAAAGTACTAATTTCAAAATTTCCATTAATAATAAAATAAATTTTATCATTTTCTTCATTTTGTAAAATTACATTTTTTCCTTTTTCAACTTTAATCATATTAAATAATTTATAATATTTTTTTTCAAGAGAAAAAGTAGAAATACTGGAAAAAATATTATAATAACTAATAACAGTGAAAAATTTTTTTTTAACTTTTTCAATAGCATATTTTAACAAAGCATTATATTGATTTCTATAAATAATAGCAAAATATGTTATTTCATTTGTAATTACTGTAGCTTTTCTTTTTCCTCCATTTTCTTCTAAAGCTAATTCACCAAAAGTTTCTCCTTTTCCACTTTTACCAATTATAATATAATTAGGAATTGTAACAGTTTTTTTTACACTTTTTTTTTCTTTATCATCTTCATAAAAAAAATAATCTTCTTCATTATCTAAATTTACATTATTTCTATTTATATAATCTTCAATTGTTATTTTTTTATCTTTTGAAAAATCATGTGTTCTTATATATTTATATAAATTTTTTGCTGCTGAATATATTATTTTATTTTCTAATAATTCTTCATGTTTTGTTTTTTTATGAACTAAATTTTTTAAAAAATTATCAAAAGATGAATCTTCTATAGGAAAAACTAAAGCATTAAATTGTAAACATTGTCTTAAAAGTTCATGTGAATTATTTTTTCTTAATTTAAATAAATGAAATAAATATTCTTCTTTTGTCATTTCATATTTTTTTTGTTGACTTATTAAAAAAGAAACAGAACCTTTTAATAATAAAAAAAAAGAATCTCCTTTTTCTCCTTCTTCTACTATAATTTCATTTTCTTCTCTTTTACTATATTTTAATATTTTTGCACATTCTGTTAAATTAAAATTAAAATCATCATTTGTCAATTTTAATATATTTACAAAACCTTTTAAAGTTTGAATATATTTTAATATTACTGGAAGATTTCTTTCTTTTTCTGGTTTTTGTAATTCTATAATACATTTTTCAAAGTCATTCATTTTTTTCAAATTATTTCAAAAAAAACTGAAATTTTAATTTTTTATTTTTCAAAATTTTCTTTATATTATAATTTTTTTTTTATTTTGAATAAAGAAAATAAAAGTAATTTTAATGAAAAATAATGGGAAAATAATTCTAGAGAATAATAGTAATAATTCAAAAAATAATAATTTCATTAAAAATAAAAATGAAATAAATGTTCAAAATAATTCAACTTTTAATAAAAGTAATAATAGGACTATTAAAGAGAAATTTCTAAACCAAAATAATTTTTTGAATAAAAAAGAAAAAATAAAGAAAAATTCTTTTAAGAAAATCACTAATCCAAAAATATCTCAAATAAAATCTTCTGATTTAAAAAATATTAATTTTTCAGAAATAAGTTTTGAAAATAAAAATTATTCTAATTCTAATTATGATTCACAATTAAAAATAAATAATAATCAGAAACTTTTCTCTTCTCAATATTTAATTACTCATTTACATTATGAAATAATTTCAGTAAAATCAAAAAAAAATTTAAATGATTGTTTGAAAAATGATATAATAATTTTAATGAAACAATTAAAAGAAAAAGAAAATCAAATTTCTACAATGAATGAACATATAAAATTATTAAATGAAGAATTAAAAAGAATAAAAAGTAAAAATCTTAAATTATTAAATTATATTCAGAAATTAGAAAATAAAAGAATAAATAATAACCAATTAAGTCTAAGTTTATCTGATGATTATAATTCAACTTCTTTAAATAATGTATTATCTGCAAATCCTATTTTTAATTTTCAGGTCTCACATCAATTTTCTTTATCTTTAAATATTTATAAACCAAAATTGATTCTATCAAAAAGTTTATATAATCCAAAAAAAATAATATTAAATCAAAAAACAAAAAAAGAAAGTGATAAATTAATATTTAAACCTTATGATAATACTCATATTTTAAAATATGATATTTTAAACAATATTTTCCAAATAATTTCTTTCGCAGATTATAATAATTTTTCTTTAAACTTTAAAAAAGATAATTATTCATATTTGAATTTAAACGGAAATCTTTATATTATAACAGGAGAAAATAATGATATGTTTTATATTTTTAATTATAAAAAAAAATGTATAAATAGACTTAATAATTTAAAATTTAATCATAAAAATTGTGGTTTAATAAAATATGATAATAAAATAATTAGTTTAAGTGGAAATTTTACTAAGAAAGTTGAAACATATGATATAAAATCAAATAAATGGGATGATACTTTAATTAAAGAAATGAATCAAGAAAGAAGTAAAAGCTCTTATTTAATCATAAATAATTATAATATATATGCTTTTTATGGCTATAATTATATTAAAAGTAACTTTATTAATAATATTGAGTTTTATGAAGTTGATAATAATTTATGGAAAGAAATTACAATTAAAGATAATATAAATGGGCTAATGGAACATATTACTTATATTAATTGTAATAATGATATTATCATTTTTGGTGGATTTAATGAAGATGGTTTCAATAAAAATTATTATAAATTTAATTTAAAAGGTAAAAATTTAGTAACTGAAAGTAATAGTGAATATAATAATATATTATTTAATTCACAAGTAATAGAATTAAGAAATGATTTTGATTTCCAAAATATTATAATATGTTTTGATAAAAATAATAATATTTATAAATTTTCTAATAATGATATTTCAAATAATCAAATTATATTTTATAATTAATTTTTTCTATATATAGTTTTAATATAATTATTTTTTTGAAAGTATAAACTAACTTTAGTATAAATTAAAATTTAAAATAATTATTTAAGTTAAATTTAATCTTAATGTATATTCATTAATAGAATTAATTTTAATTATTCTTTCATTTCCTTCAATATAACTTCCAAAATCAATTTCTTTAAATTCAACTCCACTAAAATTGTCAAATTTACTTTTTTCATTTTCATTAACTTCATATTCAAAAAATTCAATTTCAGGAATTTTAATATATCCATCTAATAAAGGAAATACCTTAAATTTAATTTCTCCTTCTTTGACATCTGAAGGTAAATTTAATATAATTTTTGATTTTCCAATAACTCCCCAATTTTCATTATCTTTAATTTTTGACATAAAAATAATATTATTATCAGAATATTTTTTGACTTTAACATTAATATCAAATTCTTGAAAAACTTGATGTTCAATTTCATTATTTACATCTATTATAATATGATAAGGTAGATCCATTAATTCTTTTATATCTTCAGTTATTCTTATTTTTGGATAACAAAATCTATAAAAGTAAGTTTTATTATTTAAATCAATTGAAAATTTAAAAAAGTTTTTATCACATTCTTTTTCTATTTCTTTTAAATCTTTTTTGAAAACTAAAATAATATTCATTGCTTGCATAATATCTAAATTTATTATATTTTTATTTATATTATCCATATAAATTTTTATTCCATCAATTTCAATATTTAAACTAAATGTTAATTGCATTATATAAGTTTGATTTGGCATTAATCTATATTTATTTTTTAAATGGAACAAATGTCTTAATTTTAATTTTTGAAGTTCTTCAAAAGAATATATAATTTCTTCTCCTTTTAATATTAATGTTTTTATTTTTAAAATTTTTTCTTCTTCTTCAAAATAATTTGTATTTTCAATAGAAAATGGTATTTTCAAATTTGAAAATATTGATGTATCATTTATTGAATTTTGAGGAAATTCTATATAATTTTTGATAATATTTACTTTTATATTTTTTGATGTTAAATAATTTTCTAAAATATTTTTTTGAATATTTATATGACTATCACTTTTTTTTTCATCTGTTTGAAATTCTAAAATTTCAATCCTTAAAATTTTATCTTCCATTTCTGTAGGAAAATTTTTAAAATCTAGATTTAATAAACTTAATATATTATAAAAGAATTTTCTTTCTTTAAATTCAGGAGAATCATAACTAGGATAAATTGAAGAAATAACTTCTAAATCTAAATTTTTGATATATAATTTTAATCCATTTTCTAAAATATAAGAACCTAAAATCCCATTTTTTAAATTAAGTTGAATTTCATTTAATTGATAAATAGAATTTAGTTTAAAATAATTTTCATTATTATTTAAATTAATAGTTAATATTGATGAGATATTTTTTTCATAAGGTTTAATTTCTTTTAAAACTAAATCATTATTATTTATTTGATATTCAATAATAATATCATCTCCATTTATATATAATTCTTTAAATATTAATTTAATATTATCAATATTAAAAGAATATCCTGAATTATTTGTTATTTGAATATTAATATCTTTAGTTTTATTTTTTGATTGATTTAAATAAATGATATTATTATCATTTTCTTTTTCAGGATTTAATTCAATAATTTTATTAAATGAAATCTTAAAAATATTTTCATTTGATGTAATTTGATAAGAAGAAATATAATTACTTACAATATTATTTATTAAATTTTCATCTTCACTTCCAATTAATTTTATCATATCTTTTATTTTAGTCATTTTTATATTTAAATTTAATATCATTATATTTAAATTATCATCAGTTTTATCTAAACAATTTAAAATTATTATTAAAAAGAAATTAAAGTATTCATAAATATAATTCCATTTAATTCCATTTTCTTCTTCTTTTTTCGTTAAAGTTATCAATATTTTTTTCACATCATCAAATTTATTAAAAATAAATAAAATATGGATTTTTTCTAATAACAATTTAAAAGATAAATGAGGATAATTTAATTCATTATTATAAAAACTTTCTATAATAGTTAACAGTTTTAAATATTCAATTAAAAAGTTCTTTGGGTCTAAATAATTTTCATATTGGACATTTTTAAAGTTATCATTTTTTTTTATTTCATTTAATAAATCGATATACTCTTCATCTTTTTCTTTTTCTTCTTTTTTACTAATGAATATTTTTTCATTCTCATTTTTTAAATCATTTTCATTCTTATTTAAAGCATTTTTAAATATTTTTTCATTTGGTATTTCAAATTTAATACTATTTGCAAATATTTTAAAAACTTTTTTATATTGATTATAAACTGATATTATACCTTCAATAAGTATTTTTTTATTTTCATTATTTTCATTTATTAAAACATAATCTCTTAGATTATTAATATATAATAATAAATTTTTTATAAAAAGTATCTTCCAAAAATTGAAATAAAGAGGATTTTTAAAATATTTATTATATATATCAATTTCTTTTATTATTTTTTGTAAAAAATCCATTAAATCTTTTATTAATCTTAAAGTTCTATAACTTTTAATATAAAGATAAAATAAATATTGTTGAAAATCAATATTACAAACTGTTTTTTCAGACATTTTTTTATTAAAAGTATTGATTTGATTATTATTATCTAAAAAATTTAAAGGAGGTTCAAATATATAATTTTTTTTCAGAAAATCATAATTTTTAAATAAATCAAATTCACAAAGTAATTTAATATCTTTCCAAAAATCAAAGAATAAAAAGTAATTTATTAATATATTTTTTTGATTTAAATAATCAAAGAATTTTTCTTCATTTTTAAAAATTTCAGAATCTTTGGTTTTATTTTCTATTTCAGAAAATAAATTTTTTAATTTTTGATTAAAACTATCTTGGAATTTTTTTTTCATAGCTTCAAAAAAATTTTTAAATAAATCTTCTTCAATTTTTTTTTTATTAAATGGAATCACAAAAAAATCATTTTTATCAATTTTATCTTTTATTTTACCAAAAACTTTATTACAAACTTTACTAAATTTTTCATTATCAGAAAGGTTTAATAAAAAAACATTAATATTATTTATATTATAATTATCTTTAATTTTTTTTAAAAAACCTTCATTTTTAATTTCTTTTTCATCTTTTAATTTAATCACATCAATTTGAAAAAGTGGATTATTATTTTTTAAATTTTCAACTTCAATTAATTCCAAATTCAATACTTTAAAACTTTTATCATTATTTTGATTATTATTTGAAATAATTGAACATTTATAATTATTAAATATTAATTTGAGAGTAGATTTCCAGAAAGGAATAAATTCTTTACTTATATCATTAACAGAAATAATATTTTCATAAATTAAAATTTGTTCTTCTTTTGATTCTATTTTCATCATTTCAAATTAAATATATATAATTTTTATAAGATTTTTAAATTTATGAAATTTATTTATAATTAATAAAAATATTTAAAAAAATTTTTGAAATTATTGAATAAAAATTAAAAAAAAATTATATGTCTTATTTTTCAAGTTTAGGACATTCTGAATTTTCTTATAAAATTAATCCAAGAGGAACATATTCTAAAAATTATTCTCAATCAACAACAAAAAATTCAGATAATTTTAAACAAATTGATTTTGATTTAGAAAGATTTAAATATGAAATTTCAATGAGAAAATATCCTGAAAATATTGATTTATATAATTCAATTTTAAGAAAAGGTTATAGAAAATATGCAATATCAACTTCTCAATTTTATTTTCAAATTTTATCTCAAGAAAATTATTTGAAATTAGAAAATAAATTTTTAAAAGAAAAAATTGAAGAATTAACTAATTTATTAAGAGAAAAAGATAAGATAATTTCTCATTTGAGTGGTAACAATAGTAATAATTATATGTTATATTCAAATTATAATAATTATCCAAATAAAAAAGAAAATTTAAATGGTATAGTAGAATTAAACAATCAATTAAATGGAAAAGAAGATTTAAAATATAATATAAATTTACCAACTAATAAAATAACAAATATGAAATCAGATAATCCTTCTTATTATTTCCTAAATAAAGAAAATCCAAATATAAATAATAATTATAATGATATTTATAAAAGAACAAATGAAATTTTTAATTCAAATAAAAATTGGGATAATATAACAACTCCAATAAATACAAAAAAAAGAATAACATATAATTTAAATAATACACCAATGAAAAATAATATAAATAATAATTATATTTCAATATATGATAATTATGAACAACCTTTAATAACTTTTGGAAATAATATAAATAAAATAGATATTCAAAGTTTAACTGGAGATAGTATAAAATCAAATAAAAGATCTTCTGATTTTTCTTCTTTATCAATTAAAAATAATTATCCTAATTATTATTATGATAATAAAAAAATTGAGCGTAAAAGATTAAACGATAATTTTAAAAGTTTTGATAATAACTTAATGAAAACAAATTTGATGTTTAATGATTTTTTAAAAGAAATTAAAAAAAAATTAAGGTCTAAATCTTTAATTTGTGATTTTTGTTATATTCAAGATGAAAATTTAAATTCTTTAAAAATGAAAAGAATTCAGAGAAAAGAATTTAAAAATGACAAAAGAAGTGTATCAACAAATAATATTTTTATAGAAAATAATAATTAATTTTATTTTTTTTCTTAAAAAAAATAATTTAAAAAATATAATAAAAAAATATTAAAATGTTATATTAAAAAACCTAAAATAATAAAAAAAAAATTCAAAAAAAATGGAAAATGAAGAATTAAAAAAAGAAAATTCTCAAATTAAAATTGAAGAAGAAAAAGAAAATAAAACTAATAATGATTCCCAAACAAATAAATATAATATAAGAAGAACATATAATGAATTAATTCCAATAGTAAAAGAAATTCTTAAGAAAGGAATAAGACATAGAACACCAAAAGATACAAGTGATTTAAATGAATTTTTAGAATTTACTAGATTTTCTTATAATATGAAAGAAGAAATTGAAGAAGGAAATTTAGATTTAAATCAATTAATTTTTTTTTCTACTCAATTTATGGAATTTGAATATTTTAATAAAGGAGATGTTGTTTTTTATGAAGGAGATAAAGCAGAAAAATTTTATGTTTTAATTAAAGGAAATGTAAATTTATTTAAATTAAATTTTGAAACTAAACAAATGACTGCTTTTGAATATTATAATTATTTACAATATTATCATGAAAATATTCATGATATTTTTATTTTAAATAAAACAATTCAAGCTAATAATAATATTTTTCCAGTTTATGATCCATCTGATATTCCAAATTTTAAAGAAATAATTTTTAAAGTAAATTTAATAAAATTAGTTGATAAAGGAGTATCTAAAAATAATATTTTACGTTTTATAAAAAATAATGATAAAAACCCAGATGATTTTTTTTATAATGATTTAGATAAAGATGAATTAACAATGACTGAATATTATATTAAATTACAAAGTCTTTTAACAGAATCAGAATCTTTTTATTATACAAAAGTAAAAAATGAAAGTAAAAGAGTTAAAATTATGGAAAATAATATTAGTAAAACTTTAATTGAAAAAGAATATTTTGGTTTATTTAGATTAGAAGAAGGAGGAAATATAAGAAGAAATACTGCAGTTGTTGAAAGTAATAAAACTTTATTATTAGTTGTTAATAAAAAATTATATTCTGGTTGTATTTCAAATGAACAAATGCTTATTAAAGAAAATGAAGTTGATAAAATTTATTTTGGAACTATATTTATTTCTGTTAGAAGACATAATTTTGAAAAATATTATTTTTATAATTTAGATAAAGTTGAATTTTCAAAAGGAGAAGAAATTTTTTCTGAAAATCAAAAAATAGATTATATATATATTTTAAAAAAAGGAATGGTTGAAATTAATCTTTTAAATAAAACTATTATTGATATTAAAAAATTAATTCAAAAATTGAAAGATTTTGATAAATCTTTTTTAAAAAGTGAATTTGATGATACATTAAAGTTAAAAAATTCTTTAATTTCAATGAAAAATTATATAAACCAGAAAAATAATTATAGTTTATTTATAATAAATACAAAAGAAACTTTTGGAATTTGGGAATATTGTTATAATAATAGAAATACATGTTATAATATTAAAGTTAAAAGTGATAAAGCAATTTTTTATAAAATGAATATAGATATTTTTTTAGAAGAAATACATGAAAAAATTCCAGATAGTGAATTATTAAAAAATCATATAAAAATTGATGCCTATCAACAAGTTAAAAATTATATTGAAAGATTAATTTTTATCAAAAATTCTGTTTTAATGAAATATGATATTGAATATTCAAAAATTAAAAAAGAAGAAGAAAAAATTCTTTTGCATAATAAATTTCATAATTTAGATGTCAAAAATTCTATTAAATCAATAAATCAATCTACTGATATTAATCCAAATTTGAAAACTTTATTATCAAAACATAAAAAAATTAAATCAATGGATATTCCAAATTTAAAAACTTTAAATAATAGCAATAATAATTTTTTAAAAAAATTTATTTCTCATAAACCAATTAATTCATATAATACAATTAAAATAAATGAAAATGATAGTAATAAAAATCTTAATGAGAGAAATAATTTATTTTTTGATTCAAATATTGAAAAATATTCTAATAAAAACAGTTATAATAAAAAATCAAGAAATATAAATATAAAAAGTCTATATAAATTAAAAACTGAGAAAACTAAAGATTCATATATGAAGAATAAATTTTTTGTTGATTTAGATTCTAATAAAGTTGTTTTTCCTAAAATATTATCTCCTAAAAAAATCCAAAGTCCAATTTATATAAAATTAAATGAAGATCTTAAAGAAAAAGAAAATGAAATGAATAATTTAAAAAAGAAAAATAAAAAATCTATTTTAAATGACTCTTTTAATTTAGTTAAAGAAAAAAATATTAATTATTTGGCAATTAGAAGATTTTATAATAACTTTAATAATTCTAGAATAAAACTTTCATTGAGTAAATCAATGAAATAAGTTATATAGTTTGTTAATATTAAATTGTTTTAATTAATTAATTTAATGTATATTATAATTTAATTTTTTTTTAATATTTTTTTTATGTACTTAATTCATAACTATTTATTTTTAATATAAAAAATGTTTCTAGAAAAAGATGAAGATAATCAAAAATCAATATTATTTTCACAGAATGGATACTATAATAAAAATAATAATATATTAAAAATTTATGTTTCTGAAGGATATATAAATCAAAATCAAATAACTCAAACAATAAATTCTGATTTTTTTAAAGAAAATAAAATAAAAGAAGATACCAAATTTAATTTAAAAAATGAAATACAAAGAATAAACAACGAACAAACTTTCATAAGCAAATTGGATAAATTAAAAAATTCAATGAAATGTTTTGCTAAAAATAATTCTAAAGAAATTAATTTCAAAAATTTTCAAAGAGATATTTTTATAAATTATTCAAATAATATAAAATTTGTCCAACCTAATATTTCAAATGAAAATATAATTTTATTGCAAAAAGAAATTTCTAATTTACAAAAAGAAAATACACAAAATATTAATTATTTAGGACATAAAATAAAAAGAGAAAATAGTATTGAACAAGGAAAAAAAATTTTAAATAATAAATCAAATGATGAAAATAAAAATTTAGTAATGTTTAAAGATGGAATTCTCAAAATTAGAACAAATGAATTAATTGATTCAAATGAAAATAATGATATAAATCAATTTAATTACTATAATTTATCTTCAATAAAAAAATTACTAATTCAATTAAATTATAAAATAAATACTGAAAAAAATAAATCATTTAAAAGATATTATTTTTATATTTCAAATATTTTAATAATCATTACTGTAAATATTGTTAATTACGAAATTATTGAAATTTATGAAAAAAAAGGGGATAAAGAAACTAGATTTAATTCAAATATATCTATTTCTAAAGAATTATGTCATATTAAATCTTATTTAGAAAAAAGATTATATTAATATAGTTCAATATGTAATTTTTATAATTTTGAAAGAAATAAAAAATTTGATAAATAAAAAATAATGCAAAGATTAATTATAAATGGTTTTTTATAAATTATTATTATTAGTATATGGTAAAATAATTAATTAAGTTTGTTTTAAAAAAAACAATTAAATTATTTTTTTAATCTTTGAAATAATATAAATAAATTAATAAAATACAATATAATATTTGAGTTTTAAATATTATTTAAACATTTATATTTGTTCCAAACAAACATTTTTTAACTAATTCATTTTGCATATAAGAAGTAATATTATTATTATCTTCCATAAATTTTTCTTTTTCTTTAAAATTTTTAACTTGATTTTCAATTAATTTTTCAGAAACATATTGTAAAACATCTAATCTCTTTCTAATATATAATAACAAACTAAAAACTTGTCTTTGTGTATTATTAGTTTTAAAAATCTTTAAAATTTGTTTTTCATTTTTATCAGTTTTAAATCTCCCAAATAAACCTTGTCTTAAATTTTGAATTATTTCAATAAATTTTGCTTCTTCAATTCCTTTTTCAGCATTTATTTTATTAAATATATCTTTATTTTTAGAATAAATTCCAATAAACCTTCTATCAATTTCAGCTTTAACTCTTAATATATCACTACTATATTCTATATTAGAATAATATAATTTTTCACCTTCAGAATTATTTTTTTTTCTTCTTAATAAGAGTAAATTAGCTTCTTTTAAACTTTTTAAATTTTCATTTTGTTTTATTTCTTCTTGTTTTTTTCTTAAAGATTTCATAATAATTTTTAATTGTTTTGATTCTAAACTCATATCTGCAATTTTAATAATAAAATCTATTTCTTCATGAGTTAAAAATTTTGGAAAATGATGATATTCTAAATTAATTTGTAATTCTAATAAATTTCTAACCACCCAAACTAAACCTTCTGCTCTTGTATCATATCCACTTTTTAATATATTTAAATAATATAATTTATGTTCTTGATATAATACTTCATTTACTTGTTTATAAAAAGATAATTCTTCATCAATTAATTTTATTTCTTTTACTTTCTTTTCTTTTTCTATATCTAATTCTTTCATTTTTACAAAATAATTTTCTTTAAATTTTTTTATTTCAATATCCATTTCATGTTTTTTTTGAGCTGTTTTTGCTATTTTTTCAAAATCTTTTAATTCATATATTTTTTTGAAATTATCATTTGAAAGTTTTAAATTTTTATTATTATTTAAATGAAAGGTATTTTTTAATTTTTTTCTTTTATTTTTTTCATAATATTCATCTTCAAATTTATCTAAATTTTTTTTTTGAGAATTAACTAAATCATGATATTTATTAGTTAAAGAACTTTGTTGATTATAAATTTCACTTAATTTTTTCACTAATTCTTTTTTTTCTGTTTTTTTATCATAAATATCATTATTAACAATTATTAATTCTTCATGTAATTGATTTTCATATTTTAAATTATTTTTAATAACATTAGTATAAAATTTACTATCTAATTCAGTATTATTCATAGCATTTAAAGTTTTTTGATCAACACCAAAATCTTGTTCAATATCTTTTTGAGTTTTTGTTAAAAATAAAGAAAAATTAAATCTTGATTTTGTTTTTGCAATATTATTTTTTAAAATACTACCTTGTTCTTTATTTTTTTTCTCAAAAAAATCATCTAATATTTTATTTGTTGCTTCTCCTGATTCCATTATTTTATTAAAATTTGTTTTTGATTTAATCATATCGTTTAATAAATTTATTCTTTTTATTTCATTATCTAAATTTTCACTTTTATATCTTTTAGTTAATTTTTTAAATAAAAAATCTGAATTTTCATCTTTTTTTGTTAAATGTTCTTTATCCCAAATTTCTAATTTTTTCATTAAAATTGAATTGAAATCTTTATGACTTGATTTTTTTAAAATTACTTTATAATTAGTTTTTTTGTTTAAATCTAATAAATCACAATATAATTCTTTAGGAAAAATATTTTTTGTTTTTTTATTTATAACTGCAGGAAAAAATGCAGCTACTGTTTTAAATGGTGTAAATATTGTTAAATTTGGTTGAGATTTTTCTCTTTGTTGAGATAATAATAAACTTTTTCTAGTAGTAAACATTTTTTATTATTTTTATTAATTTAAAAATATTATAATTTTTAAGTTTAAAAAAAATTAATTGTTAAAAAATAGAATATTATCACCTAAATTTTTATATTATATATAGAAAAATACTTATTTTAATAAAAAAATTATTGATAAGTTTAGTTAAAGATTTTTATTGTTGAGATAATTTAAAAGCATCAATTCAAAAAAAATTAATTGTCTAATAATTTTTAATATTAGCATTAAAGTAATATTTGTTTAATCAGATATTTAAGAATAAAAGAAAATGGAAAAATTGAAGATTAAATAATTAAAAAATAATTTAGATAATTGTCTTCATTTATCTCAAAATTTTTTTTTGAATATGGATAAATAAAAAAGAATTATGCAAAATATAATATTTAGGTTAATGATGATATTAAATAAACAATAAAAGAAATATTAAAATTTTTAAATTATTTCTTTTATTTTTTCACAACAAATATAAATTATATTTAACTATTAATTTCCAAAAAAAATAATTTTTTTAAATATTTTTAAATTAAACTAAAAAAAATAAAAAGACAACAAATGTTAAATTTAAATTCTGCAAATTTTTTAAACAATTTACCAAATATTCCTTTAAATAATAGAATAACACAAAAAAAAAATAGTTCTTATATAAAAACAAAATTTAATAAAAAAGGAATAAATAACATAAATTATCATTTATTAACAAGAAAAAATAAATCTGAACTGAAAAAAGAAGATATTAAATTTTTAAGTATAATTGGTCAATTTCAAAATAAATTAATAATAACAATAAGACCAAATGATTCATCAATAATATTATTTGATCAACATGCAATTCATGAAAGAATTTTATATGAATTTTATTCTGAATTATTATTTTTGAAAATTTATGAAAAAGATATTTCAATTTTAAATTGTAATGAAGTTAAATTAAATTTATTCGATAAAATATTTGATGAATTTTATTTAAAACATTCTATTGAAATCAAAGCATCTAAATATAATATTAATATGAAAAGTTTTTGTCAAAAATTTAAATGTAATGATATTAATAGAAAAAATAAAATTTTTCATTTTTCTTTTTATTATGATATAAAAAAAGATATTTTAATTTTTTTCACTGTTCCAATAATTTTTGATAAAATTCATAAATTTGAAAAATTACTTTTAGTTTTTTGTAACTTAATAAATAATATTGAATATTATATAAGTTTATATGAAGAAAAAAATAGTAAAATAATTTTTTTATATGATAATTTTATTAAATCAAAAGCTTGTAGAGATGCAATTAAATTTAATGATGAATTAGATGATAATTTTATAAACAATTTAATTTATGAATTAGGAAATTGTAAGAACCCTTTTCAATGTGCTCATGGAAGACATAATTTTTTTATAAAATATAAATATGATTAATTTTTTTATAATATTTTTTCAAATATCTATGATAAATTATAAATTCTTATATAAAATTGTTAATATTTATAATTCCCAATCGAACAAAAATTAATATTTATTATATTTGAAATATTATAAAAATGATTTATATAATTTATTTTATTCAATTTTCATATTATCAAATTTTTCTCTTAATTCTTCGTTATTATTATTATCGTTATTTTCTTTTTCATCACTTTCAACATGTTTTACTTTATTTATTTCTTCTAATTCTTCTTTTGAAAAATCTTCAAGTCTTCTCATTTCATTTGCTCTTTTTAACCTAAATTTTTTTCTATTTGCAGATTCCATTTTTTCTATTTTTAATATAAAATAATAGGCTAAATTTATAAACACTTAATTAAAAAAATTAAATAAAAATGAATAAATAAAATTATTTATCCATAATAAAAATAACATAAGAAATAAAAAAAAATTATTAAAAATTATAAATAATCATTATATAAATGTAAAAAAACTTTATATATTTATAAATGGGATTATACTTATTTTATTGTTATTATGTATTATTGTTTCAATCAATTTTGTGTATAAATTTAAAAATGCAAAATAAGGAAAATTTACCAATTCCAAACCAAAAAAGTTTCTTTTATACAAAAAATATAAAATGTTCGAATTTAAATTGTGAATATCCAAATTTTTGTAATGAACAAAAAAATATATGTTATTGTGCAAAAGGTTATTTAAACGAACTTAAATCTTCAAATTTTTGCACATATAAACAATTTAAACAAATTGATTCTTTTTTATGGGAAATACTTTTAAATTCTGGTATTGGACATATGATAATTGGTAAATTTATTCCAGGAATTTGTAAATTAAGTTTAAGTATTTTTTTATTCACATTATGTGTTTTATATTATGGAAATTTTTTAAAGTTTGATGATGATGATAAAAAAAAAGAAATAGAAATTAAAATTATTATTTCTATTTATTTATGCTTTCTTTGCTCATTTATTTGGTGGGTTGTAGACGCTTTTAGTTTTGGATTTAATAAATATAATGACATTAATAATTACCCTTTGAATCATTGGTAAAAGTTAATTAAAGTATTGAATATAGAGATTAGTTTTATTTTATTGAAAATATATTTTTGTGAAATAAAAGAATTCTAAATTAAAAAACAATTTAAATTATTTATTAAAACTTAGAATTTCCTTTATTATTTTATTAAATTATAAATGTATAAAGACTTCATTTTTTCAAAAGTTATTTTTTATAATTTATTTTGTATTTTTTATATTTATTTTATTTGGTAAAATCAGAAAAATATATTAATTATGATGTTTAAAATAATAAATTTTATAAAATAAAAATAAATTATAAATAAAACAAAATTAATTTACATTAATTTAAAAAATAAAAAATAATCTAATATTCTAAAAATAATTATTTTAAAAATATTACTTAGAATAAATTTTCGTTTTCATCAACAACAGAAAAATTATGAGATACTAAATTACTTCTATAACTTGAATTAAGACTTATTGTTCTTTTAGAATTTATAGATAAATTGGGAGAATAATTATCATTTTTATGTTCTCTATAAATATATTTTCTTCCTTTCATTTTTCCAATTAAATTTTTTTCCCATTTTAATAAGTTTTCACCATTAATAAATAAACCACTAAAATTTTTTTTTAATTTATTTTCTATTTTAGGCAATTTTTCTTCAGTTTTATTTTTTTTTAATTTTTGATGTAAATCAGGTTTTGGTATAGGAATATTTGGTTTTCTAATATATAATTTATTTTTTTTAATATTTTCAATATCATTATTATAATTGTTTTCTGTTCTTAAATAATTTTCAAAATGAAAATTCATTTTATCAAATTCATCTTTATAATATATATTTGAATCTTCTCTTTCTTCTTTTTTTATTCTAAATTTTTCTTGATTATTATAAAAAATTAATAATTGACTTTTTGGTCTTTTTATTATTTTAACTAATTTATTTTCTAATTTATTTATATTTTTTTCAAATTTCTTAAAAGATTCTAATCTATTTTTTTGTTTTTTAATTAGTGAAGAATTTATTTTTCTTTCAAATGAGTTTTTTAAAAAACTTTGACTTTCATTATTATATATTTCTTCCTTTTTATTTTGATTAATTCTATTTTCATGTTTTTTAAAAATTAAATTTAATTCTTTATTGTGAATAAATTCTTTTTTTTGAACATTTGAAAATGAATAATTTTTTTTTTTTCTATCAACTTTTGTTTTTTTTTTCTTCATTAAAGGAAGTAAAAAATCATGTTTCATATTTCTTTTTAAAAGAATATTATAAGGTAAATCTTCATTTAATTGCGTAAAAAATTTACCATAACAAAAAGGTTGTCCTTCATAACATTGGTTAAAATAATTTGAAGGATTTAAAAAAAAATTTAAAATAAAATTTTTATATTTGGAGTTTCTTTTTGAATTTATATTTATTTTATGTGCAATTTGGGATATTTTCATTATTTTTTTCTTATTTTTTATTTTTATAATTTGTAATTTTAAAAATAAACAATAATAAAAACTTCCAAAAAGAAAGAATAGATGTAAAAAAATTGATATTTTTTATTTAAATAATATTATTATTATAAATAAAAAAATAATTTATTATTCTATAAAAATCAAATTAAAATTATATTCTATATACAAGAAAAAATTAAATATAGTACTCTAAAATAAATTTATCAAAAATTCATTATTTATCAAAAGCTTTATAAAAAAGATTATTAAAAGAAGAGCTTGTATCATATTTAATCTTTATATTCATTTTTTCAGCTTTAATAATATCTTTTTGAAGTTTATCATTAATATTATTCCATAATTTTTGTTGTCTTTCTTTAAAAATATTATGAGTAGTTTTCCTTTTATTATAATCCCAATATTTTTCAAATATTTTTTTAAATTGATCATTGTGATAAATATTCTTTATTTTATAAGTTCCGTTTTTTCTTATTTCAATTTTTTTATCAATTATATCACTAATATCTGTTTTAAAAGAATTAGAAACAACTGGAAAAAAATGTTCTTCTTCAAATAACTTTTTTAATAAATGATTTGTTTTTTCATTTTTTTTTTCAATTTCCATTAATTTTCTATAAATACTTTTTTTTCTTTTTTTAAAATTATTATCTGAATCATAAGTTAAATTATTTTTTCTGAAATTTTTTTCTTTATAATTATTTAAATTAAAATTATTTTGAGTAAAAAAAAAATTTTTTTGAGAAAAATTTTTTTCTGTATTACTATTTAATAAAATTTTCTTTGGTAAAGATTTAAATTTTTCAAAATTATTATTTTCAATAAATAATCTTATATTTCTTGTTTTAAAAGATTGTTTTCTTTGTCTAAATAAAACATTATTTTGAAAATGTTTAAAAGAAATAATTTTTTTTTCATTTGAATTTTCTTTTTCTTTTATATTTGTTAAAAAAATATTTGAATTATCTTTTGTTATATTATTTGTATTTTTATCTGTAGAATAATTAGTAAAAGAACTAAAAGTCTCACTAAAATTTTTTTTATTTTTTATTATATTTTTTGTATTTTTTTTCTTTTCAGAAAAAGGAGAAAATCTAATAATTTTTTTAGATATTATTTTTTTTGAATTTGGAGAATCATTTTTTTTTGTTTTTTGTGAATTATCCTCATTTATTATATCATATTTTAATTTAACATTTATTTTATTAAAATAATTTTCAATATCATTTTTTCTTCTTCTAATTGCAGAATGAAGAGAATGTTCATTTATACTATGTTTAATTTTTATTATTGGTTCTCTTACTGTTCTAAAAATAGTATGTTTAAATAAATCAATTTTTTTCAATTTTTTATTTCTGCTTATTATCTCCATAATTTTTTTTACAATCAGAAAAAAATTGTTAATTTAAAAAAAAATAAAAAAGAATATAAATTAATATAAATAGTTTAAATTAGTTTAAATAAATTTATCAATCACAAAGAAATATATTATATAAATAATAAAAGAACAGATAATAATTTATTTTTAAATTAATAATTTTTTCCTAACTGGATCATCATCTTTCTTCATAAAAGCACTTGTAGATCTTTTTAATGGAGTAGTTTTTAAAAAATATCTACTTGAATTATTTTTTGTAATCTTTTGATAATTATTAATTCTATTTAAAATTTCCATATTATCATTATGATAATTATTAATTCTTTCTTCAACTTCATCTTTAATTTTTTTTTCTTTTTTAATTTTTTCTTCAATATCTTTTTTTAATTTAATTTTTTTTTGAATTTCTTCATTTTTTCTTTTTTCTTCTTTCATAAAATGATTTAATTGAACTTTATCATGTAATTCTTTATGTTTTTCTTTAATATCAGTTTTATATTTATTATATATATTTTCTAAGTCTTCTCTTTCTTTCTTTTTTTTAATTCCTTCAGATTTTTTTTTATTACTTATATTATCTCTCCATGTTCCTAAAGTCACTTGAATTTGATTTTTCATTTCATATATTTTATTTTTCTTTTTTTCTAAATCTTCCTTTTCTTTTCTTTTATTTTCTTCTAATTTTTGTTTTTCTTTTAAAACATTTACTCTTATTTTTTCTAAATTTTCTTGATTTTTTAATTCTATTAATTGACGCCTTTCTGCTTTTTTTTCTTCATTATTTAATAATTTTTTTCTGTTTGATAATATTTCTTCATCTTTTTCACTTTTTGTTCTATCTTTTTTTATTTCAATATATTGTTTTAATAAAGTATCTATATCTGAATCAAGGTTATCATAGTTTTCCTTTGGAGATTTCATTTTTAAATTATAATATTATTTTTTAAGCATATTTTTATTACTTTTCTTATTAAATGACTATTATTAATAAATAATAATTTATGATATTGAAAACATAAATTTATGAAACAATATTCTGAGAAAATAAATATTTGTTTTATAAAAAAAATCTTATTTTTATTAAAGATGAAGTAAATAAATTATTAAGGAAAAATATTTTTTTAAGATAATATATATCACAAAAATATTCTATTTTTTAAATAAATGAGGAAAAATAACTATTATTATGGAAATTAAAGAAAAACAATAATATATCAATTTCAATTATCTAGATATTTTATAATACAAGAATAATGATTATTATGAAAAGATATATAATAGTTTTCATGAAAGTTCTAATAATGTTTTAGATAAAGAATAATATTATGAATTTAAAGAAAAATATTAAAAAATAGAAAAAGAATTAAGGAAAAGGGTAGAAAAATTAAATAATAAAGACTCTTTTTTGTATCGATATTTATATGATAATTAAAAGAAATCATTTTATGACTTTTTTAAATTATTTTTTATTAAATGAATTTTTAATTTCAATTTTTTAGTTTAAGATATAAAAAATTATTAATGTCTTAAGGAAAAGATTTAAAAAGAAATTGTATTATAGTTTCCTATTGAAAAAAAATTTCAAACGAAAAATCTTTTTAAAAGAAACAAAATTGAAAAATTTATTTAACAAATAAAAAATTTAAAAAAAAAGAAATTTCAATTGAAACAAAAAACAAAAAATAATAATAGATAATTTATAAAAATAACAAAAAAAAATTTAAATGGATTCCCTAAAATGTTCAAAATGTTTAATAAATGGAAATGAAAAAACATTAAATATATTATCTTGTAAACATTTATTATGTTATGATTGTTTATTTCATTCATTTTTTAAAGATCAATTTACAATATTAAATAATTTAATAAATTCAAATAAAATAAAAATAGAATGTTCTCTTTGTTCTAAAGGAAATATAGATTTAGATTCAAATATATTTTTATCAATATTAAATACAAAAGAAAAAGAAAAAGAAAAATTAGAAAAAACAAATAAACCAAACTGTAAAATGCATAAAAATATTTATGAAATTTATTGTGAAAATTGTAAACAATATTTTTGTAATGAATGTTTAAAAATTCATAATGAAATAGGAAATTCTCATCATAAATTATTAAAAGAAAAAAATGAAGTTTCAGAATTTAAATGTATAATTCATGAAATGACAATACATAATTATTGTTTAAATTGTAATGAATTTGTTTGTAATTATTGTATTTCAATTAATCATTCTCAACATACTATTATTCAGTTAAATCAATATATTAAAGACTGTTATAATAATTTAAATTTTTTTAAAAATTATAACTGGGATGATTTAGTTATAGAAAAATTAACTTCTAATAATAATTTTGAAAATGTTTATAAAGAAACTTTAAATAATTCAATTAAACAAATTGATGAATTAATTGAAGTTTTAAATTCTTTTAAACAAAAATATATTGAAAAAATGGAGAATATACATTTAACTCAAATTAATATTAATAAAATTTTAATCTTATCTTATGATAAAATTAAAAGGGAAATTGAGCAAATTAAACATTTTCAGGAATTAAAAAAATTAAATCAATTATATAAAATTGCTTTCTTAAATGATGTTTATAATATATTTAAAGAATTTATAAATGAAAAAAAAATTATTCAAAAAATTTCGATTCCTTATAAAAAATTAAACAATGAGCAAAAATCCCAAAAAAATATTTTTAAAAATAGTATTTTTATTAAAGATGAATTATGTCAAAGTTTAATTAATTTTAATAAAAAATCTTTTTTCTCAAGTACAAACTCAAATAGAATAAATTTTATAACAGCTTTTCCAAGTAAAGTCGAAACTTATGAAAATTCACTTTCTGAAAATAATAAATAATATTAAATTAATGTAATTAATATTAATTTATTTTTTAAAATAAATTTTTTCAAAATAATATGATATAATTATAATTCGATTTTTATATATTATATTATTTATTAAATGTCAATTAAAAATATGTTTAATTGAATTTAAAATGTTAATAATTTTATTTAAAAATGGAAAATCTCAAAATTTTATTATTCAAAGTTTTAAAAATTGTTTTTTTAACAGGAAGTATCTTATATTTCATTTTTGGTATTTTATCAAAATTTGGCAATAAAGAATTAATAGAAAGAATAGGAGCAAAAATAAAAATTCATGTGGAAAAAGAGACAAAAGATGAAAAAGAAATAGAAAAAAAAGTTTCTTTTTTTGTTTCATTAGAATTTTTTATCGCATCAATAATAGATTTAATATTAATGATTATATTACATATTTTTATTGGTAAAAAAAAATTGAATACAAATCAAATAAATGAAAATAATGATAATTCATTTGATAATCCAATTAATAATTCTATTGATGAAAATAATTACAAAGAAAATGAAATCATTGAAAATTAATAAATCAATTTATTTTAATTTCATTTTTTTATTAGAAAATGTAAAAAAGAATACAAAATAATATTATTAAATATTTCAAAAACATTATTTATATATTATAATTAAAAAAAAGATATAAAAAAATTAAAAAAATAAATAAAATATATGTTATTAAAAATAGAATTAAAAAAATAATTTTCGAAAATTTTATTTGAATAAAATAAATTAATGAATTATTCACATTATGAAATAGATGAGTCTATTTTACCTTCACCTTCAAATATTCAAATTTCAAAAAGTTCATCTTCAAATTTTACAGGAAAAAAAAAACATTTTTTTTTCTATAAAAGGATTACATCTTATTTAGAAATGGAAAAAATAGGACATAATATTTCAGATATATCAAATAAATTTTTACAAACATTTCCAAATGAAGAAAAAGTTGAAAAATTTAAAAATAAATATCAATCTTATTTAAATGGTAATTATATTGATTTAGTTTTAATAATGAAAGAATTTCCTGAATTTAATATTTATGATTATATTAGTTTTTATAATCAACATTATGTTAATAAATCAGATAAAAGAAAATTAATTCAAGCAAGAAATAATATTTTATTATCTTTATTAATTGCAGGAAGAGAAATTCAAATTTTAGAGAAAAAAAAATTATGTAAAAAAAATCCTTTAAGTATGATTACAAATGAAGAAATTGATAATAAAAAAAATGGTGAAAATGATGAAAATAGTTTTTCTTTACTTAATTTAGAATTTATTCAAAAAGATTCAAATAAAAAAAACGAATTAAATTTCCAAAATTTAAATTTTTTAAATCATATTGCAGATGATATTAAAATGTTTATTATTGAAGATAATGAAAAAGATTTACCAATTAATAATACATATTTGAGTCCAAAATATAAAAAAAATTATAAAGATAAAAAAAAAATAACTTTAAATAATAAAAAAGAAGAAATAAAATATGATTATATAGTTGAAGTTTTTTTTCTTGCTTTATTAAATTATAAAAGTAAATCTAATGTAATTAAACAAAAAAATAATCTATATTTTCGAAATTTTTTAAGTAAATTAAGTTTAACTAATGATTTTTCTTTCGATAATTTTCTTGAAGAAAAAATAGAAGAAAAATCGATTTCTGAATTTACAAAAAATGAAATAATTTTAATAAGAAAAATACTATCAAAAACAATTAAAAGAAAATTGTATTTAGGAATTGAATTTTTTTCTCAAGACAAAAATTTGAATTTTTTTTTAAGTGAAGGAAGAATTTGGCAAAATATTGGTTTTTATTTTGAAAAAAAACAAACTTATGAATTATGGAATAATTATTTTAATAATATAGAAATTAATTTGTTTTTAAAACAAGAAATAACAATAAAAACAGAATATAAAAAAAAAATAATAAAATTAAACAAAGAGTTTGAAGAATTAAATAAGAATGAAGAAAAAGATTTATATAAAATAAACAGAAATTTATACTTAATAAAAGAGATTAAAAAATTATGTGATTTACCTTTCGTGACTTCATTTAAAGATTTAATTAATATTTTTTTTAAATATGATTTAAAGGAATTATCCTTATATTTCATAGAAGAATTTTATTTAAAAAAAAACAATAAAAAAGTTCCTTTAGAAATTTTTAATTTATGCTTAGATAATGATGAAAATATTTCAGTTTTATTATTTGATAAAGCTTTAAATAAAAACAATATTTCTGAATTATATATGTTAGTTGCTTTATTAAAAAAATACTTCAGATTAGCAAAATGTTTAATGAAATTTAAAGTATGTAAAAATTTTTTAAATTCTCCTCCTCCAACATCTGAAAATTATATGTATATGATGTATAAACAACAAAATAAATTAAAACATGATAAATTTATGAAAATTTTATATTCAAAAGATAGGAAAAATGAAGGCGATGATTTAATTAATTTTTTAAAAGAAGAAATTAAACCTTTTGAAAATAATATCCAAGATATTAATAACTTAATAAATATAAGTACTTTTGATAATTCCTCTCAAAATGTTAAACAAATAAATTATATTAATTCAATTATTGATAGTTTCCAAAATACAAATATTCAAAAATTAAAATTTAGAAGTCATTTATATTCAAATCCGTATATTTATCATAATTTAATTAAATCTCCAAAACCAACATTAGTAAATAAATTTATCAAAATTTTGAATAATATTTCAAAAAATAAAAATAAATTAAATTTACTTTCTTTAAATAAAACAACAATAATTTTTAATACAAAACTTAATTCTAGTCCTTCAACTTCAGTAAT
Source organism: Isotricha sp. YL-2021b (assembly GCA_023805745.1). Classification (NCBI taxonomy): domain Eukaryota; phylum Ciliophora; class Litostomatea; order Vestibuliferida; family Isotrichidae; genus Isotricha; species Isotricha sp. YL-2021b. The sequence continues at coordinate 31,215 of JAJJKW010000002.1, read as the reverse complement.
AGATAATATTTCAAATTCAAAAAGTTATAATATGCCAAATTTAAATATAATACAAATAAAAGAAGAAGAAAATAAAAATAAAACAAAATTATATAATTTAAATTATAATAAAAAAGAAGAAGAATCTGAAGAAAAAATAAAAAATAAAACAATATTTGATAGAAAAAGTTTTAAAAAAGGCCATTCATTAGATTTATTGGAAAAAAAAAGAAAAAAAAAAATGAAAATACCCCAAAAAAAACAAAAAATAGATTCAGAAAAAGATTTAATAAATATTTCAAATTTAAACATAAATTCTATTCCAAAAATAAATGTCCAATTAATATTAATAGATAATTTACGTTACGGTGAATATTTATTTGATTGTTTAAATTTATTATCACAAATAAAAATTCAATATATTAATTTAGATTATGTAGAAAAAACATGTAGAAATTTATTATGTATAACATCAACAGAAGATATAATAATAAAATGTCATTTTCCTTTAATAAGTATTGCTCTTGCAATAGAATATTTAAATAAAATTGGAAGTTTAAGTTTAAAAATAAAAAATAAAACAGAAGTTGTTGCTAATGAATTATTTAAATTTGGAGAATGTATTCAATCAAGTTTAAAAGATGAAGATATATTAAATTATTATTTAAGAGAACAAACTGATTATATAGGAAGATCTGCTTTAGAAGTTTATGCTGAAAATAATTTTAGTATATTATTAAGAGATTCTAATGTTGGAGATTTAATAGGAAAAATTTGGTATGGAAGTGGAAAAGAAGAAAAATTTTTTCATTTTTTTAGATTAACTAGAATTTTAAAAGCAAATATCAATTATGAAAATTATAGTAAACTTATTGAACTTAATTATATTTCTAGTAATTCAATTTATTCTTTTCAATTTTATCATTTTATTAGAAATTCTTCTACTAGATTTATTATTTCAAATGTTGGAATAGTTATAAGTACAATTTTAAATCAAATTATAGTTTTTTATTATGTTAATAATATAAAAAAAGAAGATAATAAAACTTATTATTATTTAATTCTTATTTCTCATTATTTTGCTTATTCAACTATTTTATCTTATGTTTTTTGTGCTTTATATCATTATAAAACAGGAAGAAGATTAAGAATAAATAAATTAGAAATGGGAACAAATTTAATTTTTTTACTTTTTTCACTTTTAAGTTTAAAAAAGTTGAAATATTGTGACCAAGAAAAAGATGACAACAATAATTATTTAATAAATGGTATAATTTATTCTATAATTATAACTACATCATGGCTAAGATTTATAGTAATAATATTAAGAACAAATGTATATGGGAGTTTTTTTAGAAGTATGTTTCAAATTTTTTTTCATGTTGCTGCTTTTTTACTTATAACTTTTTGTTTTACATTTTTATTTGCACAATGTTTTACCATTTTTTTCCAAAAAACAAATAATGATTTTGAATTTATTTATAAAGGATTTATAGCTTTATTTAATTCTGCTTTTGGACAAATAGAATTTGAAAATTTTTCAAAAATGAAAAAATTAGGTTATATCTTTCTAATGTCTTATACAGTTATTTCTAATATAATGTTATTTAATTTAATAGTTTGTATTATTAATAATTTATTTGAACTTTATGAAGAAAAATCTAATACTGAAACAAGAAGTGATTTAATTTTAGTTCATGAAAGAATTCGTTGGGATGAAAAATATGGATTAATTATTATTTGTCCTGCTCCTTTTAATTTTTGTGCTTTATTTTTTATAATAATCTTAATAATTTATTCTAAATATAATGAGGATGAAAAAGTTATTAAATTAAATTATTTTTTCTCAAAAATTTTATATTTTTTTGTTGCTTTTGGTTATTTTATTTCAATGTTATTAATTGGAATTATTGTTTATCCTTTTGCTTTAATTAAAAGTATTTATCATTCTATTAATGAATCTTCAAATAGAAGTTTAATTTTAAAAATTTTAATTTTTATTCAAAGACCATTTTCACTTTTATTTTTTTTTTTTCAAGATTTATATATTTTTTGGACTTTAATATATAAAAAACCAAAACAAATTTCAGAAGATAAAATAATAAGTCATCAAAAAATAGCAAAAGAATATATTTTAGCATTAAGAAAAGTTTTAACAAAAATTAAATATAAGGAGAAAAAAAGAATAATTTCAAAAAATTATTTATATTTAAAAGTAGGATTAGTAAAAAAAAAAAATAACACTTTAACAAGTAATTCAATTAAAAATTCTAATATTAATATAATAAGTCCAAAGAGTTCAAATTCTCCTTCTCCAATAAATAGACATAAAATAAATTATACATTAAATTTTACTTTATCAAATTATAATGAACAATTAAATGCTAAAGAAACAATGAAAACTTTAATAAATAAAATTGTTGATGATGAAGGATATATTGATATTGAAAGAACTTTTATAATACTTCCTTTTAGAATAAAATATTCAGAACAATTTTTAAGATATTTAAATTTTTTTTCAGTTAGAATTTTTCAAAAAGGAGTATCCAAATATTTTTTCAAAAATAATGATTCAAATATGGATTATTTGTTTAAAAAATTACAATTAATGATTTATAAATTATGGATTAAATTTAAAATTATTTATTCTTTTATTCCAAAAGATATTCAAGAATTACTTTATAATAAATTTAAAAACTTAAATAATGATCCTAAATTTGTTAAAAATGGACAAATATATTTAATTCATGAACAAAAAGAAGATGAAAGTGAATATGATATTACAGAAAATTTTCATTTTTTACATTCTGAAAATTTATCTTCAAAAAACCAAAGTGAAAATAAATAAAATACTTTTCATTTTTTTTTAATTATTTATTATTTTATTTTAACCTCTTAATAATGTAAATTTAAAATAAACTTATTAAAATTATGATATTTATAAAATCCATAACTAACAAAAAATAAAATTAAACATTTAAACTTATTTAAAACAAAAATTACCATAAGATAAAATTTTTATAAAATTATTTCGTCATTTTTTATAATATGTTAAAATTAAAAAATTTTTATTTGTCATTTATCATTATGCACGATAAAAACTATGTACTTACATTAATTAAAACAAGCAATAAATAATTAGTATATTTCAATTACTAATATTTATTATTTATAATACAAAATTAAATCAAGAGTTTAATTATATCATTAATAGAAGCTCTTTTATTAATATCTTTAACCAATGACAAATTAACAATTTTAGCAATAATTTTTTCTTTAGGATTTTTAAAATCATTTTCATTTAAATAAACATTTTTTTCTTCTAAATTTTTCATTACATTTAAAACTTTTTCATTATGATTACAATTTATACATTTATTATCAAAAAAAGGAAAATTATGATTTAAAAAATAATAACCAATAATTCCAAAAGTCCAAATATCTTCTTTATAATTATAATATTCATTTTTAAGAATTTCTGGAGAAATATAACATAATGTTCCATAAGATTCATTTGTTTTTTCATTGTGACTTAAAATTTTAGAAAAACCAAAATCAATTAATTTTAATTTTTCTTTCATTTGATAATTAGTTTCGTCATTTATTTCATCATTTTCAAATGAAAGAATAATATTTTGTAATTTCAAATCTCTATGAATAATTCCAAATTTATTTAAAATAAAAATTCCATTTGCAATTTGTTTCATATAATCATAAAATAAATTTATATTTGGCCAATAATTGTTTAATGAATGTTCTAAATCTTCTCCTGCATATTCCATAACAATATAAATATGAGAAAGAGATTCAAAAATATTATATATTTTAACAAAATGTGAAGTTTGAATATTTTTTATTATTTTACTTACTGATAATTCCCAAAAAATAGATAATTGATCTTCTTCTGATAAATTATATTTTTTTTCTATTGTTTTTATTGCTATTTTTTTCCCTGTTTTTTTTTCTTTTCCTAAAAATACTCTTCCAAAAGAACCTTTTCCTATATTATTACTTATATCATAATAATCTTCTATTTTTTTAAAATTAATTGAATATTTAAAAGCTTTTAAAAATTTATTTTTAATTGTTTCATTTTGGAAATTTATTTCGAGAACTTTTGGAATTAAATTTATAGTATAACATATTAAAACTGAATTACCTACTTCTTCAATTTCTAATATTTTTTTTAAAACAAAAATATTTAAAGTACTATATTTTTCTTCATTATGATGAAATTGATATGCAAATAAATTATTACCTGATAAATATAATGATACTTTTTTTAATTTTATATTATTTACATTATCTAAATCTTTAATATTGTTTCTTATAATTAATTCACATTTACTTTTGAATAAATAATATTTATCTTGTTTTACTGTTTTACATTTATTCATAGGACTAGTTTCTTGGCTAATAATATTATTATTATTATTATATAAAACGGTATTAATTTTAGGAATTGTTTTTATTTCTTTTGGTATATTTAAATTAGTTTTTGCTTTTAAAAAATCATTTTCAAAATCATTTAATTCATTTATTATTTCTTCATCTCCAATATCATCTTCTATTATAATTTTTAAATTTATACCTAAATATTTTCTAATATAAAAAAATAAATGTTTTGTAGGAGAAACTAAAGGATGTAAATCTAGAATATTATTTTGTTCTTTTTCATGATTTAAATTATTTGAATTATCATGTAAAAAAAATAATTCTAATTCTTCTATTCTAAATGGTCTAAATTTAAAAAAAAAAAAAATAATTAAAAATAAAAAATCTGAATTCATTGTTTTTATTTGTTGAATAAAATTATCATATGATAAAGTTGTTTCTTTATTTTCAAACAGGGAATTTATCATTAAATCAATTAAATTAAGGTCTAAATCATCTTTATAAATATTTTTAATTAAATGAAAATGATATGCAAATAATTTTAAATCATCAATTTGAATTAAATTATCATGATCAAAATCTAAAATATTAAAAATTAAATTTGCTCTTTCTTCAATTGTTCCATAATAAATTGTGGATAAAAAATTTATAAATTCTTTTTCTTTTAATACATCTCTATTTGGATTTTTTTTAATTGCATTAAAAATTTTTTCAGAAATAAAAAGAGGTAAATTAAGATATGTATGGAAAGTGAAAATATTAATTCCAATTATATTTTTTTCCGCAGTTGATAATTGTTCTTCCTTGATTGATTGATATATTTTTGAAAGATAAAATTCAAAAAATTTTTTTGGTAAAAATATATCAATAAAATCTAGAATTTCTATTATATATGATGAATCTTCTTTGAGCATTTAATTACTAAGAATAAAAAAATATATATATTATATTTATTAATTGATAAACGATAAATAAATTATACATGTAAAGTAATTTATATTATTTTAATTATAATTATTTTCTTTCATTTTTTTATTGAAATAAATTTAATGACTAAAAAATTGGTTTTTATGTAAAAATTAAAAATAAAACTAAATATAAAAAAAAAATATAATAACAAAATAATTAATTATTAAAAATATCATTAAAAAGATTATCATAAGAAAGTACTTTTTTATATTTATCTTTACCATTAAAATACTCAGGAAATTTTTTATTAAGAAAAGATAAAATATTAATTAATTCTTTATCAATAGAAAATAATTTACCTTCATTTGTTAATTTTCTAGGATTTGAAATTCCTTTTGAATTTCTCATAACATAAAGTATACTTGCTAATTTTTGACAATCATTAATATTATTTTCTCCTTCTTTTCTAAATTTTGAACATAAACCTAAAGAACAAATAAAATATTCAAATTCTAATAAATTCCCTTTTTTTATATTATTTTCTTCATTGGATATTTTACATAAACAAAAAAATAACTTTTTCATTTCTATTAATGATATTATATTTGGAAATATATCAAAATCTTTAAATAATAGAAAAAATTGGTTAAAATTTAGTACATTTTTTACTGAATACATCATAAAAATATGATATAAAATGTTTTCTAGAAAGGAAAATATTTGTTTTAAATTTTTTGTTACTTCATCTTTTGAATCTGTTCTTAAAACATTTAGTAAATATTTTATTTGTTCTAATTCATTATTAAGAGAATTTTTATAATTTTGAATTTTTAAATCTACATATTTAAATTCTTTAAAAGCATCTCTTTCTGATTTATTATTATGAATAAAAAAAGCAATTTCTTGCATTATATTATAAAATTGTTCAAAATTAATTTTATTATAAATATCATAATCTTCAAATTCAAAGTTAAAATTCTCGTATAAATTTAAATTTTTTTTATTACAAATTTTAAAAAAAATCATTTGAGCATCTTTTTCATTAAATAATTTTTTTTTAAAACTTCTATTACTATCTAAAGTAAACTGATAATCAGTATGACTTAAATTTACAATAGAATTTTGATAAAATTGCATTTCATTATAATTAAAATCTTTATATATATTAAATACACCTAAATCTCTTAAAACTTTTAAAAAACTTGAAATTGTCATTTGAGGAATTGTTAATTTATCTCCTATATTTGAATAAATATCATATATATTTTTAAATATTAATTTATCTTCATCTTCATCATTATCTTCTTCTGTTTTTAATTCTGTTATTTTTGAATCATAAGTTTCTGTTTCTTCAAGTTTAATTATTTGTGATATTAATGAATTATTTATTTTTAATTTTTTTTCTTCTGGAGTTTTTATATTTAATTTTATACCCATTTTTTCTTGACCTTTACTTATTGTCATTTTTTTAATTAAAAATATAAATCTTTCCCAAAGTTTATTTGAAGCATTTTTATATGTATTATTTGATAATATTATTAAAAAAAGACAAAATTTATTAAATGTAAAAATATTTCCTAAATCTTCTTCAAAAATTTCATTTAGATTTTTATCAAGTAAACAATTATAATAAATTGCTATTTTTTCAATTGAAATTAATGTAGGACAAATATCAAAATCTTTGGAAAAATTAACTAAACTTTCTAATGATAATTTTATTAATTTTTTTATATTTTTTTCTTTATCATTTAATTCATGTTTAAAATATGATACATAAATCCAATTAATTGATTCATATAAATTTATAAGTAAAATTTCACTTCCTTTATCTAAAAATTGTTGATTAAAATCATTTATTGATGATTCTATATTTTTATATATAAATTTATCAGTTTCATCATTTTCTATTTTTTCATTTATTGATTTTAAAAATTTATTTGTGAAAATTATAACAGCATTAATTGGATTATTATTAAATTCATTAGGAAATTTTTTTTTTGCTATTAAAGCAATTATATTTAAAAATTGATTTGATGTTATTTTTGAAATTTTTTTTGGAGAAATTTCTTTTAATAAAATTTCTAAATTACTAGAATTAAAAGTATTTTTTTTCTTTTTATAAAAAGAATATTTCGGATTAAGTGAAGTTAAAGAACTATAAATTTTTGAATTATTTTTTTTTAAATTATGAGAATAATTATCTTGAGTAACAATTCCTGCTTCTTTAAATATTTTCACAAGAGTTTGATAAGATAATAAAAAATCTTTTTCTTCATAATAAAATTTACTATAATTTAAAAAAATATTTAAACAAATAGAATTTATTTCTTCTTTAATTTCATTAATATCATTTTTTTCTAATTGATGATTTTTTGAAATTTGAATTTCTGAAATATAAGAATTTGAATTTGTACCTGTAATTTCTTCTATTTTTTTATTATTTAATATTTCTGTTTTATCATTTGTTTTGTCTTGAGTTTCTATTTTATTATTATCGAGATTATCAGAAAAAGAATAATCATTTTCAATTATTGAATTACTTTCAATTGTATTCCTATTTGGAAAATTTTTTTTTGAATCAATCATTAATTATTATATTTAAAGAATTAATAATAATAAATAGAGTAATTATTCATTATTATTTTAAAAAATAATAGAGCAATTTTTAAAATTAATTATATCTCATAATTGTTTATAGATTTCTTTTTTGTTTTTAATTAAAAATGCATTATTATTGGGAAAACATTTTTTTTCATGTATAAATTTTTTGAATTTCAATTAGGAAATTCAATAAAAAATTTTTTTCTAAGAAATTATTTATAATATTGTGATTTATATTAAAATTTTTATTATATTTAAAATACATAAATATTTATATATATTATTAATTAAATTCCTATTTTTCTTTTTTTATCAAAAAGATTTATATTTTATATTTCGTTGATTTTATCTTTTAAATGTTGCTCTAATTTATTAAAAATATAATCATCTATATTACAATTCGTATTTGTTTTAAATTTTTTTGAAAAATAATTAATAACTTGAGCCATTTTATATTGCTTATTTTGGATATTTTTTAGATTAATATTCATTTTTTTTGTAAATTCAAAAGCTAAAATTTGGTTAGAATTTAAAAAAATCTCTTTCATAAAACCCATTTCTTTAAATAATTTAAAATAATTTAATATATCACATTTTTCTTTAAATATTTCATTTATTAAATCATAAATATCTTTTGAATCAGTTTTAGATTTACAGCAGAAAATAAATGTTTTTAAATCTTTTTTGATTAATACATGATCAGCATTATTGGGTATTTCTATTTTAATACTTTTTATTCTTTTCATTGACTTTGATTTATTATTATTAATATTATTATGATTTTTGGATATTTCAGTACGAAATTGTAAAGATTTTTTGTTGAGTTTTTTGTTTGATGATTTTTGCTCATTATTTTTACTTTGATCTCCACTAAAAGAAAATAATTTCTTATTGTAACCTATAATTAATTTTTGGTCATTATTTTTTTTTTTCTCACTTACACTCTTAAGACTAAAAGTATTTGTATTATTTAAATTAATTAATTTAACTTTACTACTCAATAAACTATTATTCAAACTTAAACTTTTTTGAATTTCTTTATCAGTAAAATCAAATAATCTTCCAATAACTTCAATTTTTCTTAAACTTAAATTAATAGAAAGATTAAGAGTTTTACCAATTACATTAATTAAAGTAATTACACCTCCTATCATAGATAAAACATCAGGAAGTTTAGTATATTTTCTAGTATAATAATTTATAGTAGAAGTCATATAAATATTTAATGAATAAATCATTGTTGGATAACCTTCAGTACTTGCTTTTTCATTATCTAAAAAATTATAATCTGATATAATATAATCAGTTCCCCAAATTGATGTATTTTTATGTGTACTTACTAACCATCCTTGATCATCATTTAATATTTGTTCTTTCAAAAAAAATTTTTCATTTTTTCTTAAATTGTGTGAAAGAAAACTAAAATAATTTGTATGTGTTCTTCTAAGAGGATGTTTTAAATCATCAACTCTAAATTGAGTAGTTGTATAATATATACTAAATAAAACATCTTGAGAAAAAAAATTTTCTAAATCATCAACAGAACTACATTTTGAAGATTCATCATAAGAATAAACAGTACTATTTTCACAAATAAATAATCTTAATGAAAAATAATATAAATATTCATGATCCCAATAACCTCCAAAAGTTAAATTTTTCCATTCAATACAATATAAAGTTCCATATAAAGAATTTAAATTGTCATTTCCTTCAAAATCACTTTCTTCACATATTTTATAAGGAATATATTCAGTTGTATAATTACTTCTTGATTTTCCATCTTCACCTGGAACTGCAGAATAATATAATATTTTCGGAAATAAATATTTTGAAGAATTTAAATAATTTCCATTAATATCTTCTACTCTAAAAGCTATTACTACTTTTTCTTTTGTTAAATTTATTGTTTTATATCCTTCTCCTATCACTGATTCTGTGTATGATGGATTCTTTCGGAAAAAAAAATCTTTTCCAAAAAGATATACTAATACTAAACCTATTAATGATAATATTATTGTAATTATTCCTCCTATCCATGTTTTAAATTTTAATTTTTGATTCATTAGTAAATGAAATTTTGTTCCATAAATATCAATTAATGTAAATAAGGAAATTATCGCTTTCATTTATGAATATTTTTTTTAATGATTTTTTGATTTAATTTTTTTTTTTCTTAACAAATATATTTTTTTCCAATAAAATCTCAAAAATTTTTCAATTCCTATCAGTTATAATGTATAAATATTAAAAGTGAATGAATAATTATCAAAAAATTTAAATAATTTTAAAAATACCATCTTATCAATTCTATAAACAATTTAATAATAATCTCAATAAAATCTTAATTTTAAACAAATAATTTAAGATAGAAAATTTTCATCAAAAAACCAAATTGAAATAAATATCCTAAAATTATGAAATATTTATAATAAAATCATCTAATAATATATTTTGGAGAAAAATGATTTTGTATCTACTATTTATATATTAAATAAAATATTACAAATCGGAATAAATAATGAAAAGAGAGTGAATGATAATACCATATAATTATAATTTATTAAAAGGAAATAATTATAAAGACTAAATAATTATAATAATTATAATAATTTAAATATTAAAAAAATTGAAATAAATAAAATTTTGATTAATTAAATTAACTTAACTAAATTAACTGAATCTAAATTTAAATCTTTTAGATTTTTTTTCATAAAATCATAAATTTGAACAACTCTTTCAGAATGATATTTTTTTAATTTATTAAATTGTTCAATAATTCTATTAATACAAAGAACAACAACTTGTTTTTCAAATTTCATAATTTGAGTATCATTAGCACACATAATTTCAAAAGCTTTTTCTTTATCATTTTGAATGAAAGTTAATTCTTTTTCATTAAAATTATTATCTAATTCCCATTTCGAAAAATTTTTATTTTGAAATAATTCTTCTTTTTTAGACAATAAATTTTTACTAAAAGTTTCATAACTAGTTTTTACAAATTGATATTGACTATATAATACATCTATTTCATTAAATTCCATATTCATAAAATCAAATTTTTCTAATAAATGATCTTTAATAAAATAATTTTGAGAAATTAAAGAATCAGACCAATAATTAAATATTGCATTTAATTTAGAATAAATTTTAATTGTTTCTTCATTTTGAAAAGTATCTTGTGCTTGAATTGTTAATTTTGAAAAAATTTCACTTGTTTCTTTTAATAAATTTGAAATATTAAAAAAATTATCTGTTATTAATTTTAAATTTGAAATTAATTTAGGAAAAATTTCTCTTGTTGGAGTTATAAATTTAACTATATTATTTGCAAAATTTAAATTTTCATTATTTAAATTAAATTTTACTTCTCCTTTCATTGTTTTTAAATTATTTAAAGTTACATTTAATATAAATTTATTTTCTGAAACTTCTTTTTTAAATTTTTCAAATTCTTTTTCTTCTAATGTTAAAAATAAATAAAATAATTTTGAAGTTCTTAAAATTTTTTTTCTTAAAAAAGCTTGAAAAAATATATTAATATAATCACATTTTATTTGTAATTCACTTTTTTCATCATTAAGAGATTTTAAAAAAACAGAATTATCTAAAATAGGAGGAACTAAAATAAAAGGATAAAATTGATTAATTTTAAATTTAAACCAATAAAAATCTTCTATATTTCTTTTAACATTAGAATTTAATTCTTCACAAGAAACATTAAAAGTAAGAATTTTTTGAGAAAAAAATCCTTTTCCTTCTTTTCTTGGTTCTTTAGCAATAACATTAATTTTTTTTTTTTCTTTTTCTAATTCTAATAATTTATTTTCAGCTTGAATATCTGTTTTAATATTATATTCACAAGGTTCATATAATATTTCAATTTCTGATTTTTTTCTTTCTTTTGGTTTTTTAACTTGATAAATTGATAATTTTAATTGTTCATTTTTAAAAGCATTTACCATTTCTTTTAATCTTTCAAATGGAAGACTTTCCATTGGCATTGATTGAGTTCTTGCAATATAATTTGATAAATCTTCTGGATTATATCCTTTTTCTATTATATTTTCATTTATATATTTTTGCTTTTCTTGATCCATTTAAAATAATATTTTTTTTTAAAGAAAATTTTTTTTTTTAAATTTTTATAATTATTATTTATTATTTTCTAAAATAAGGATTTTTTTTTAGATATAAAGCATTAAATGTTTTATTTGGTTCAAAAATATTTTTTTCTATAATTTGTTGAGTTAATCTCATAATTCTATCATTTATATTATTTATTTGTAAATCTTCCATAAAAATATTTAAATCTTTTTGAGTCCATCTATCTTTTATATTAAATAATTCTTCAATTCTTTTTTCAAAAATTTCATTTAAATTACTTTTTTCAATCCATTGAATAAGAACTTTATTATATTTTTTATCAAGAAAAATAACACAATTCCCTTTTAAAAATCTTAAATCATATTCTTTATAATATTCATATAAATTATCTTTACAATCAGTTTTAATTAAATAATCATTTAAATTTTGTTGATATTTATTTAATAATTCAATTGGTAAATAAATACTAATTGCATTATTAAATAAAGTAATAAATTGTTCTAATTTAAAAATATAACTTTTATCTTTTTCATAATTTGAAAAAAATAAATTCTTAGCAATAAATAATTTAACTTTTTCTATATTAATTGAAAGGCCAAAATTGTCAATATCGCAAATAAAATTTAATAAATAAATTTTTTCTTCTTTACTCATATTTAATATAACTTTATCATAATTATTATTTATTTCTTTCAATAAAATAAAAGGCTCTTCTTCATCAGAAAAAATTTCTTTATTTTTATAAGATATTGATTTCAAAATTAAACTAATTATTTCATTAGAAAATCCAATATCAAAAATACATAAAAATTTATTTTGATATAAAAAAATATTTTGTTCTTCAATCATTTTTTCAAATTGATTCATTGGTAAATCACTTATAGCAAAACAATCTTCTTTTGTATATTTATTTTCAAAATTATTAAAATTATTTTCTCCTGTTTCTAAATTATAATTTAAACAACATGATTTTCTTAATAAATTATATATATAATATTTTTTTGGAATTATATCACAACATTCTAAATTATGAAAAGTCATTAAACGAATATTCTTTTTATAATTATTGTCTTTTTCATTCAATAATAAAAATGTATTTGTAGTATCTAAAAATTTAACTTCAAAATTTTTATCATTTGTACAAAAAATAGTTCTTTCTGAAGAACCTTTTATTAATAAATTATTATTTGTTGTTTTTATTTCTTCTAAAATTGAAGATGGAATTTGAAGTAAAAATAAAGATTGATTATCATAATTATCTGAAAAATAAACTTCCATTTTTTGGCGCTTTTAATAAAAATATTTAAATTGAAAATTTTAATTATAAAACATAAACATTTAGGATTTTTTAATAAATAAATAAAAATTTTTAATAATATTGTTTATTAAAATTTAATAATAATAATGTTGATTTTCACCGTAAAAATTAGTGAATGGACTATATCTTCTATAATCACTATTTTCTTGAGCATTATAATCATATATTTTTTTTTCTTTATTTTCATTTAAATTATAATTTGGAATTGTTTGAGATATTGAATTTCTAGTATCAAAATCTGTTTCATTTTCAATTGAATTATATCTATTATTGATATTATAATTATTATATAAATTTTTTTCTGTGTTTATTCTATTATTATTATTAGCATAATTGAAAATATCATTGAATTTATTATTATATTTATTTATATAGTTTTTGTTTCCAGAATAATTTTGATTTTTCTTAAAATTAATTTTTTTTAGATCAATATAAAGCTCATCATAATTAACTTTATTTAATTTAGAAGGAGAATATCTTACATATTTCTGAAGAATTAAACTTCTAACAGGTTCTTTTTTAATATAATTATTTTCATTTGTATTAATTATTTGTCTTTGATAACTTAAATTTTTGTAATTTGGATAATAATTATTATTATAATTTAAATAATTTCCTAAGTCTAATTCCCTTTTTCTTTGAATTTGAAATTCATGAGATTGATTATTTCTATTATATAATTTATTATTATTATCATTTTTAAATTGATTTTGATAATTAACTAAAGAAGATGAAGGATATAAATATTGATTATTCTTAATATTATTAAACTCAAAATCAAAACTTTTATGAAAAGGACTATCAGAACTTTCAATATCTTTTCTTCTAACACAAAGTTTATTTAATTTTGGTTCAATTATATCACATTGTTTTCCATGTTGTCTTATATAAAATATATAATCATCAGGATCAACATCTCTATCATCAGGCTCATTATCTTTTGGTCTTTTTAAACTCATTAAATAGTCATACATTATTTCTAATTATTATATAAAATATTTTTACTGTTTTTTTTTATTTTTATTTTTAATCATTAAAATATTTTTTATTATTTTATTTTTTTTTACAAAAACAAAAATAAAGTAATTTATGAATAAGAAAAATGTTAATCAAGATTTTCAATTAAAAAGTAAACCTATTTCTACATCAATTGGAAAATATTATTCAAATAAAATTGTCAAAAAAAATAATAAAATTCCAACATTTTCAAGAAGAGGAAATAATACATTTAATTCAAATATAAATAAAAAAAATATTTCTTCATCAAATTTTTCAACTTGTACTCAAAGTTTATATCAATTTGCCAATACAAATAATAATGGAAAAAACAATAAAAATTTAGCAGATATTTTAAATGATATTATAAACTCAAAATTAAAAGGAAGTAAAACTCCTTTAAATAAAAAAATAAATTATCAAAATCAAGTATATTTAAATTCAATTAAAAAAAGAAGTTTATCTCCTTCACAAAAATTAAATGAGTTATTAAGAAATATGAAAGTCAGATTTTCAAAAAAATATATTGATACTTTATCATATAGATTATATAATAATTTACCAAATGAAGGGAATAAAAATATGAATTCTCTTCAAAAAATGATTGATATTTTAAAAGATTATGAAAAAGATAAATATGAAAAGAAAAGAATTGAAAAAATTGAAAAAAAAGAAGAAATAAATGATAATATTGAAAAATTAGATATTTTTCTTAAAAATTATAAATTAGAAAAGAAAAAAAATGATTATGAAAAATTTAAATTACAACAAAAAATAAATACTCTTTTATATGTTTCACAAAAATATTCTAATTCAGCAAAAGATTTAGAAAATATTGCTTGTGAAATTGAAAATATAGGAAAAAAAATAAAAGAATTAAATGAAGAAACAAATGAAAATAAAAAATTATATGATGAAGAAGAAAATTATATTTTACAATTAAAAAAGAATATTGGATTATTAAATAAAAATATTTCTGATGTTCAAAAAGAAATTGATATTATTATTCCTGGAATTAATTATTTAAATATACATTCTAAAGAAATTAAAAATAAAATTTCTAGTAAAGAACATTTAAATAGTCATTTCTTTCTTAATATGGTAAATATGATTGAGAAAGTTCATTCCAAAAAATAAATTTTTCCTTAATGGAAAATAGAAAAATTGAAAATTTTTTATTAGGATTTTATTTAATATTAAAAAAATTAAAAAATCAAATTTGTTACATAACAAAAATAATTTATAATTATTAAACAAACAAAATTTTCAAATTATTATACAATAAAACCATATAATTAATAATATTATTGAAATTATTTATAAATTTTTCAAATATATTTAATAGGTTTTTATAATTCATTGTTATCAATTAAAAGAGCTTTATTGAGATTAAAAACGTTTGAATCAGATTTCATAGAATCTTTTGTTTTAATTATATTTTCTTTATTTAATTTATCAGAAATTGAAGATTTTTTCTTTTTAGTCATTTTAGAAATATCTTTCTCTTTAAGATTATTAAGAGAAATTTTATTATTTATTTTTAAAATATTTTCTCTTTCATCATTTGTCATTATACTTTTTTCTAAAAATGTTTCATTAAAAGTGGCATTGTTACTATAATTATAACTATAAATATTTGAGTAAGTTATTGTATTGGAAAGAGAATTATTTGTATTATTAACTTTATCAATGGAATTATTTATTATAAATTTAAAATCATCAAAAGAAATATCATTATTTTTATTTAATTCTTCTTTTATAAAATCAAAATAATTTTGATAATTCTCTTTTTTATGAAAATATATATTTAAACATTTTATTATTTCTTCACAATGATTATTTTCTATTTTTTCAAAATAATGTAATAATTCAATTTCAAAATAATTTTTTTTTTCTTTTATTAATAAATTTTCAAAAATTCCAAAATTAATTAAACTATCTTTATTAAAATTATTATAAATATCATTTTTAACTTTTTCTTTAAAACAAATATATCTTACAGAAAAAGTTAATACTCCACAATATTGTAAAACACATTTATATAAATGTTTAAAATCTTGTTTAATAAAATTTTTATTTTCATTAAATAATTTGAGAATAATTATTTCTTCTTTATTTTTTCTATAATTTATTATAAAATAATAATTCATATATTTTATTAAAGATTGTAACAAAATATGATAAAAATCTTCATTTGGTATTTGAGTAATATTTTTTAATTTTTGGGAAATAATATTATTTTCCATTTTATAAACACCAGTATGAAAATTTTTAGATTCTGAATTATTAAATTGTGCTTTAATTGACCAAATAGTCTCATTTCTTTTATTTTGAAGAGAATTATTTTCTTCAATAAATTTATTTTCTACAATTGAATCTAATTTTATATTATCATTTTTAATCCATTTATGTTGTAAACATGAATCAATATCAAATCTTTTTTCATAATCTTTTATTAATAATTTTTTTAAAAAATTTTTTCCTTCTTCAGATAATAAATTAATTTTTTCTTCTTTTTCATTTTCATATTCTATATTATCATTAGTTAAATTATTTATAAATTCATCTAAAGAATTCCCTTTAAATGGTTTATAACCATATATTAATTGAAACATTATTATCCCAATTGACCAAATATCACATTTTGAAATATAAATATTATAAAATATTTCTGGAGCAGTATAATATGGAATATTCTCATTTGATCTATTTTGAAAAGAATTTTCAGAACCAAATACAATTAATTTTATTTTATAATATTCTTCTTTAGAAATATTTATTTTTTCTGAAATTAAAATATTTTCTGGTTTTAAATCTGTATGAATAAAATTATTTGAATTTAAATATTTTATTCCATTTAATATTTGATGAATAATAAATTTAGTTTGATTTTCTGAAAATCTTTTTTTTTCTTTAACAATATTATCTAAATAACCATATGAAGAATAATCAAAAATTATGTAATAATTTATTTTATCTTCATATATACCTTCAATTTGAACTAAATTCTCATGTTTTAAATTTTGTAAAATCTTTATTTCTTGAAAATTTGAGTTTTCATTTTCACCAATTAAATTTTTTTTAAAAACTTTCATTGTTTTAAAAATATTTTCATTTGTTTTATTTTGAATTTTATAATCAGATGATATTAAATTCTTTGAAATTTTTTTAAAAATTAAATATTTATCATCAATTTCATTAGCTTTTTTTATTCTAATTTTATCCTTATTAAAAATTTCTTTAATAAGATTATTATTAGTGATATTTTCGTTATTTTGTTTTTCCTTATAATAATTATTGTCTATATTTTGTTTATATTTTTCTTTATTAATCACTCCAGAAGTTTTAACGCATCCCATTTCAATAATTTTATTATTATTAAATAATATAATATCTATATTTATTTTAAATGGAAATTTTTTCAAATAAATTAAAATATAACTAAAAAAATATCAGAAAATATATTTAAGTAAAAAAAGATTTGTTTATTATTTAAACAAATATTTATTCTTTGAAATTATAATTTATAATTTGATATAAAGAAAAAAAAAATTCTTTTTTACCTCAAATACAAAAATAATGAATTTTTACTTATTGATTGAGTTAATTATTTCTTTTTTAAAAAATATTAATTTTATATTTTCAAATAATTAAATGATTCACCAGAATTTAATTAATAATTTTAATTAATCCTATTGTTTTCCATTAGTTTTTTTTGTTGTTAAACATTTAAAACTTTTAATTTTAAAATAATTATTTTATTAATTAAAATTTTCAAATAATCTGAATTTTTATTAAATTTATTGTAAATTTACTATTATAATAAAAAGTTATTTGTTTTTTGATTATTAATAAATTAAAAATGGAAAACAAAAATATTTTTAATATTTTTTTTATTGGATTACCCAAAAATGATATTTTATTATTTGATGAACAAGAGTATAAGATAGAGGATAAAAATTTAATAAAAATAACTGAATCTAATCATGAATTTTATAATAGTATTTTAAAGATAAAATACTTTAACAGTGATGATGAATCAATAGAAACTTTTAGTAATATTGTAAATGAAATATTTGAAAAGAAAGAGAGATTTACTTATAATAAAGATATGATAATTTTTTATTTTGAAGAAATTAATTTTGAAAAAATTAATATTTCTCTCAATCTTTTAATAGAAAGACAATTTGATGAATATGAACAACCATTTATTTATTTTATCTCAAAAAAAGAGAAAAAGGAAAAAGACATTTCACAAAAAACATCCAATGTATTAGAAACTATATTCCAAGAATTTTCTAAAATCAATAAAAATGATAAAAATATTGGAGATTACAATTCAAAAGAATTTTTTTATCAAATGAATATTTCATATGAAGAAATATTTTCCAAAAATGATTTGATTGAATTTCTTAAATCAAAAATTCCTAAATTAATAAATTTAATAAATAATATAGGAGATAAAAAAATAAATTCAGATATAATAGAAAGTATATTTCAAGAAAATAAACCAATGATAAATATTATATGTTTAGGTTCAACAAATACAGGAAAATCTACATTTATAAATTCATTTTTCCAAAAAAAAAAAGCTTTAGTTGGAGGAACAGGATTATCAACAACTCAATATTTTAATATATATGAAGAAAAAGATTATAATATTAGAATAATTGATACTCCAGGTTTTGAAGGAGAAGAGAAAAATGAATATATTATCACATTTTTTAAAAAATTAGAGAAGTTAAAAAGAACTTATTTAAATAAAATACATATAATATTATATTTTATATCAAATGAAGTTACTTTTAAAGAAAATCATTTTAGACCTTTATATCATATTATAAAATATAACACAAAAATTATTTTTGTTAAAACTCATTGTGATAATAATTTAAATCAAGTTGAAATTACTAAACAATTGAAAAAAAATTTGAGTCAAATTTGTCAAATTAAAATAAATAAAATAAATAAAAACAATCCAGAAAAAATTAAAAAAATAAAAAATATATTTAATTCTTGTATTAATTCTATTGATAAAGTAATATTACTAAATCAAAAAGTCACTCAATTAACAAAAGATATTAAAATAAATCCTTTTGGAAATTTAAAGTTATTTTTAGAAATAACTGAATATTTATTAAATCCTTTTGAAATGATTTTACAATGTTTTCCTTCTGATAATACAAAAGCTGAAATAGATAAAACAATTATTATACAAGTTTTGCAAGAAACTATTGGAAAAGAAATAAAAAACCTATTAAAAATGATGTCTTTATATGATATATTAAATTATTATTTTAAAGGTATTTTTTATCTCTCCCAATTATCAGGAATTGAAGAAGAAATGTTTAAAAAAATTAATCAATTTGGTTTTAAAACTTTTTATGATTTTAATTAATGTTGAACTTTTTTTTTAATATTTTATGAATATTATAAAAAAAGGAAATTAAAGTATAATAAAGAATTATATAAAATAAAATTAGATAATTTTGAAAAATAAGAATTAATTGATTATTTTCTTTATAAATAATATTTATATGATACTGATTAAATAAAAAATTTATTGAAGATTTAATTAAAAAATAATCTAGAAAATAATAAAAACATCTTTTTTTTCTAGAAATGAACATAAGTCTTTTTTTTTTCTGTCCAGGGATACCAATTTTTTAGTTAAAAAATTGGTACTTTCACCTTTACTAATTTTTATTTATTATTACATTTTTTTTCCAATATCTTCTATTTCTAATTATTTTTAGAATCATTTAATTTAAATATTTGGTTCTTTTTTACTTATATTTTTCACTATTTTATGATTTTTTCAATATCATCTTTTTTTTCACTTGAAAATTTTTTTTGAATTTTTTTTTTATTTTCTATTTGGTTATCCAATCAATTTTAATATTATATATATAAATTATAAAATAATTCTACTTGTTACTTTTATAAATTTAGATAATAAATTTTTTGAATTTTAAAAAAGATTTTTAGTTTTAAATAAATGATTTAAAAATTGAGGGAATTTTTAATAGATTTACTGAAATAATAAAAATATTTAATTTTGAACAGTTTAATAATTTTTTAATAGTTTTAAAATGTTCAAAAAATTTATTAAGAGATTGTTGTATTATTATCAATAATAGGAATTGTATATCATTTATAGAAAAACTAATTATGAGAGACTCAATAAATTTATTGTTAAAAATAACAAATAATTAACTAAATTTTTTTTAAGTTAATGAAAAATAAACAACTTAAGGAAATTATTAATATTATTTTATTATATTCTTCAATCAATAATTTATAAAAATAAAAAAACTAAAAATAAATATTAGAAAAATTAATGATATTTTTGAAAAAAATGAGGATTTTGGAAAAAGAAAAATTCAATAAATTGAAATAAATTTTATAATTATATTTATATCTTATAAAAGAATATGTATTAGATGAACACATTAAAAATATTATTACAATTTGATAATTAATAAATTAAATATTTTAAAACTTTTTTCATTCAATTCATTATTAGATTTAATTTCTTCTCTATAAATTTAAATAAAAATAACAAATAAAAAATAATTTTACAGTTTTTTTCTTATTTTTTTGAATTTTAATTTTCCTATAAATTTAATGGATTGTTTTTTTGATTGTTGTGATAATAGAAAAATATCAATAAATACATCAATTCAATTAGATAAACTTAAAAATAAAAATAGCAATGTTAATTATAATAAAACAACAACAAATGAATTATTAAATGAAAATAAAACATCAAATGAAAAAGAAGATGAAGACTTTATCATAATAAATTATCCAGAAAATAATAATAATACAGAATTAAATTGTTCTTATAATTATATTGATGATTTAAGAAAAATAAAAGGAAAAAATATAGATACAAATAATAATGAAAATGAAGAAAAAAAAGATTATAACGAAAATGAAAATAAAACGTTTTTTAAAAATGAATTTCCAAAATTTCAATTATTAGATGGCAATAGAAGAAAAAAAAATAGGGAAAATAATTTAGGAAGTATGACAACAAAAGAAAATTCAACTGAAAATGAATCTAATTATATTCAATTTTTTAGAAATCCAAAAAAAGAAATGACTATTAATAATTATAAAAATAAAATATATTCTGAAATAGAAGAAAATTTATCCAATTATAATTCAAATACAGATAATTTTGATTATAATCAATATCATAAAAATATATCTAATAATTCAATAGAACAAACAAAAAATAATAATAGTAAAAATATTATAAGAAAAATTTCAAATGAAAAAATAAATGGTGATAATAATTCATTTATTTATTCAAGTGACTAATAATGAATAATTATATAAATTTTAATTGAAAAATATAAATATTTAAATATTTATAAGATATAATTATTATTATTTTTTTTATATTATTAAAATAAAAAATTTATTATTCATCTTCATTTTCTTCACCAGAGATAACTTTGTTTTTGTCAAATTTATATTTAACAATTTGACCAAAACAATGTTTATACCATTCACTATTTTTGTTTTGTTGTTTTAAAATTGCTTGATTTAAATCATCATTTTCATAACTTAAAGTAAATTTTTTCGAAGAAGAATTTTTTAAAATAAATTTTGATTCATTTATTATTTTTGATAATTCTTCTAAATTATTTTTAAAATTTTCTTTTAAAAATTGAATATTTCCTAATTTCATATTTTTAATAAAAGAATTATCTATTGAACTAAAATTATTTTTTTCAATGTTTTTTTCTTTAATAATTTTAAAATAACATTTATTTATAAAATCATTAAAAATTAGGATTAATTTCATCAATTCAATATTAAATTCTTTAAATTTATTATTATTATTTTCATAATTATTAGTAGAGGATTTTTTTATTATATTATTTTCAGTTAGACTTTTATTTAAAATATTTTTATTATTTAAATAATCTGATTGAATTAAATCAACTTTCTTTCTAAATCTTTCAATTTCACTATCTTTTTTATTTAACTCATTTTTACAAATTGCAATTAAATTGACTAATTTTCTATTTTCATTTTTTAAATTATTAATTTCTAAATTTTTTGATTTTTTATTATCAATAATTTTTTCTTTTTCAGCTAAATTCTTATTAATTATAGAACCAATTTCATTTTCTTTTGCAATAATTTCTTTTTTTAATTTTAAAATCTTTCTTTCATAATCATCATTATTTTTATTTATATTATTAATTTTATTCATTAAATTTTCTCTTATTACATCTTCTTCTTTTAATCTGGTAAAAATATCAATAAAGGAATTTAATAAATTATCAATTATAATAAGTATTTTTTCTTTGCTTTCATTAATATATGATAAAGATTCTTTTAAAATTTTTGTATTTTTTTGATTAATATTAAAAAATTCTAATGAAGAACAAACATTTTGAAATTTTATTTTTAAATCAAATTCTGAAATATGAAAATTTTGATTTTCTTTTTTTTCTTCTTCCTTTTTTTCTTCTTCTTTTTTTTCTTCATTTTTGAGATGATTTACAAAATCATCTGAATCATCTAATTGAAAATTTTGTAAATCAAAATTTAATTCCTCTGATGGACTAATATATTTTAAAAGTTCTTCAAAATCTTTTTCATTATTTTCTGGAATGTTATTATCATTCATTTTAAAAAAATTTTTTTTAAAAAATTTTTTTATCAAAATTTAAAACAATAAATAAAGATAATATAGTATTCTAATATTTATTAATTCAAACAAATCAAAAATTAAAAATCACTATAAAAAAAAGAAAATAAATTTTTATATAATACAATTTTTAAATATTAAATAAAAAAATTTATTTTAAAAACTAAATGCATCTTTCAATTCATTTATTATATCTAATTGTTTTTCAAATTTAATTTCTCCAACATTTAAAAATTTATTTTTTAAGTCAATTTTAAAAAAATATAAAATTAAAATTGACATTAAACGAATTAATCCTTGATTTGTTATTTTATTATCTTCTAATATTTTATTAATAATAGGAAATTTTTCTATTTTTTCTTCATTATTTAAAAGACAATATATTCTAAAATTAATTAATATTTTTTTAATTTTTGAAATATTATTTTCATTTTTCATCTCATTCATTTTTTCTTGCTCATTAATTGTGCAAATCAATTTAATAAATTCAAAAAATTTATTTATACAATTAATAGTATTTAATTTGTTAAAAATAGAAGTGATTGAAATTAAATTTGAAATTAAAAGTTGATAATTATTTATATCATTTTCATTTTTATAAATTAAAGAAACACTTCCTAAAGAAAGAAAATACATAATAAAACTTATAATTGGAATTTCATATGCTCTATTATAATCATAATTTTCATTTTGAAAAAATAAATTGCAATTTTCTGAAATTTCTTTTACTAATTGACTATAATTTATTTCATTATTAATATACTTTTCAATTGAAATTCTTTGAACAATTAATTTAAAAAAATCAGATAAAAATTGATTCATTTTTAATTTAATAGTATAAATTAATGAATCACTAATTAAATAAGCAAAATCACTCTTCAAAAGAAGAATAAATACATTATTCATTTTATATAAAATATAATAAAAAAAGTAAAATTTTTGAATTAGAAGTTTTTCATTTTTTTCTTCTTTTATATTTAAATTATTTAAAACTAAAGTAATTTTATCAAAAATATTTCTAAAATAATTTTCCATAATAGAACTAGTAAAAGTTAAATTTAAATTATAAATTAAATTATCTTGAGAAGAATAAAAGTTTTCATCATTATTTAAAAAAGAAAAATTTTCATATAAATCCATAAAAGATTGACTTAATTTTTTTATATAATCAACTAAATGTTGAATTATATTTGCATTGACAATACTTCCTTTAGTAAAAATACCATTTAAATCTGCATTATTTTCACTATTTTTTATTAATATGAAAGCTCTTGAAAAATTTTCTGAAATTGATTGATTAAATCTATCTAAAAATTCTCCTTTAAATTCTTTTAAAGTTTCATTTATTAAATTTTCATCATTTTTGAATTTTTTTAAGGAAAAATATATAAAAATAAAATCTTTAATAAAGTAATTTACACTATTTGTAAACCTTGTATTTTCTTTTAATTTATGAAAAATTTGTTTTAAAGTCTCAAAAATTTTTTCAAGAAATAATCGATCAATATTCTGTAAATCCTCCTAATAAATAAATAATATTAAAAATTAAAACTTACTAATTTCATTATACTTTCATAAAGAACAAAATTAGTTTTATCATATGTTGTTTTTAATAATTTTCCTAAATTATTATAAATTGAATTAAAGTCTTCTAAAAGAGCAAAAAATTCATTTATTTCTTTTCTTATTTTTACAATATTTTCATATATTAAATCTAAAGGATTAATTGTATTAATAACTTCTTTAATAATAGTATTTAAAAATTTTTCTATCATTAATTCTTTAAGAGATTTATTTGTGATATTTTTAATCTCATTGACTAAAATATTCATTTTTGAAAAGAATTCAAAAAATTTTAATATTTCACTATTATTTTTTTTTCCAACACATTCTTCAAATTTTTCTCTAAATTTATCTAATAAATTTTCTCCATTTTTTTGAAACCAAATATATTCTTCATTAATATAATTTATTCCTGCTAAATCTGCCAAAGAATATTTTCTTAATTTAATAAATATTTCAAAATTTTTATCACTTAAAGTTAAAGTATCTTTATCAAAATGTGATTTTATAATTTTAAAATCAGATTTAAAATTTCTTATTTGTTCATATAAACTAATTACAGAATCAATATTAGTTTTATTAGAAATAGCTTTTGATAATTTTTCAAAAGGTTCAATATATTTTTTTTTTATTATTAAACTTTGATTTGACATTGCATCAAAGTGATTTTTTGATAAAAATAATTCATCTTTTAATTTTCTAATTAATACAAAAATTGAAATGATTTTTTCACTATTTTCAATAATATAGTTTTTTAATTTATTTGTATTATCTTCTTTTTTATCTTTTAATACATTTATTAATTCAATTTTTGAATTTAATGAATTGAATGAACTTAATAGATTATTAATATATTCTTCTAAATCATTTTCATTTTCAATAGAAAAAGAAGAAATATCATTAATAATTTTAGGATAATTCATTCTTACCAAAAAAAAAATAAATAAAATAAAATAAAAAAAATTTAAAAAAAAAAAAATAAACAAAAAAACAAACAACAATTAAATAATAATAAAAAAAAAAAAATTTAAATCTTGCAAAAAAAAAAAATAAAAAAAAAAGAAAAAAACATTAAAAAAAAAAATGTTCTCATCAAAACCAGTAAACATTCAACATGGAGATATAATAAAAGAAGGTTGGTTATCAAAAGAATCTCGTTATAGAAAAGTATGGAGAAAAAGATGGGTTGTATTAACATCTCAAAATTTATATACTTTTGAAAATGAAAAATTATATACAAATCCAACAGAAGCTTTAGATATTACAAAAATAAAAACTGTAAAAACAGATGAAACAAAACAAGGAAATTATTTTGTAAATTATATTTTATTTATATTTTTAGAAAATTCAAATGGCTGATGATATTTTTCTTTTTCAAGCTGAAACTTTTGAAGATAAAGAAGGATGGATTGGTGCTATTGGAAAAGCTATGATTAAAGGTTCTAAATCTAATTTATATATTTCTGAAGATGATAATATGTAAAAGATTGTTTTTTTTTTTTTTGGTTTTTTAGAATTAAAATAATATGAAAAATTTAGTCTAGTTTTTAAAAAATATATTTTTTTTTTTATTGGTTTTTTTCGGTTTTGATGATTTTTTTTTTTTTTTAAATATGAAATTAATTATTAAAAGGGTTTTATTTATGTTTTGTTTTATAAAATATTTTTAATTAGGAATAAAGTTTTTTAAATAATTTTAATATTATATAATCATATTATTATAATTAAATCTTCTCATATTTGATAAAGTTTTTCTTATCAATTAGACTTTAAAAAAATAAATGGATGCACTAAAAATGAAAATAACTGAGCCTTCTTTAAGCATATTAATAAATAAGAATGAAAAAGTTTTAATATTCAAATTATATATATCACTATGATTATTAATTGAAGAACATATTCTTTCTATCTTAAATTTATAAAAAATCTTTTAGTAAAACTGAGTTTAATATTATTCATTAATATTAATAATAAATAAAAGAAAAAAAAAGAAATAAAAATTTAATTAACAACATTATAATAAAAATTAAAGAAAAAACAAAATTAATTTCATTTGGAGGAATTAAATAAAGAAAATAAATTTAAATTATGATATAAAGTATATACAGATGATAATTTAAAAGAAAGCTAATAAAGAAAAGAAATAAAGTTGTAAAATTTTAATAAAAAATTAAGAAAAGAAAAAATATTTTGAACATAATTCTAATTTATGGAATATTTATTCTGATAATAATTAAGTTTTTTTGTTTTCTTTAAATAAAAAGCAAATTTCTTATAAAAAAGAGATGGAACAAATTTTTTAATTATTTGAATCAAGATAAAGTCATGATTTGTTTAATTCTTAAAAATATACAAAAAATAATAAAAATCACTTTTATAATTATTCTTATAATATACTATAAAATAATGAAGTAAATTGAGAGCATAAAAATATTATTGTTATTCGATTATAATATTATTCAATAGAATTTTAAATCATTAATTGAATTTAGATAATTTTTTCCTATAAGATAAATATTATATTTCTTATAAAAATCAATTAAACATTTTTTTAAAATAAGAAAGTCGTATTTTATAAAAAGATTCCCAAAAAAAAATATTATGATTAAAAATATTAATAAAATATATTTTTAAGTATTATATTATTTATTATTGTCTATAATATTTGTATGAAATATAATTTATTTTTATTTTATAATTAATTATCAATATGAAAAAAAATGAATCCAAAAATAATATTTTATGTTATTTTTGTAAATCAAAAAAATCTCTTTTTGGAATAACAAAGGAAATAAATGAACTTTTATTTAAAACATCTTTTTCTAATAATCAAAATAAAATTTTTTCTCTTTTTTCTGATATTTTGTCCAAATGCGAAGAAAAAAATGAAAATTTATTTTATCTTTGTGAAGTTTGTTTTAATCATTCAATGAATTTACATTTTTTTGGAATTGAACAAATTGAAAATATTTTTTCGAATGATTTTATTTATAATTATGAAATTGCAAATTTATCTTTTTTTAAATTAATTGAGATTTATAAAACTTTAAATAGGAAAAAGCTTGAAAATAATGTTGAAATATTTAAGAAAATAACAATTCTTTTTGATTATATAAAATCTTTTTCCCAAAGTTTTATTTCTGAATTTGGAAATACAAATTTTTTTTCTCTAATTGACCAAATCTATTCATTAATTGGTCTTTTAAGAGATATAATTTATATGAATAATTATTCGAATAATTTTGATATTTACTTATTAAATAATGTAAAAGATTATATTGAAAAATTGTTTGAAGAAATAAATTGTAATAAATTACTAAATTATCCTAATATAGGTTTTAATTATTATTTTAAATATTTAATTGATTTAATATCTCAAAGTAATGAGAATTTCAATAAGAATATTGAAAAAAATAAAAAAATTATAGAAGAATTAATTTTAAATTATAATAACTTAAATCAATTAAAATGAAAATAGTCATCTTTACTAATGAAAATTTTAAAAAAAATAGAGTTATAATGTATTATAGGATTATAATAAATTTATTTTTTACAAGTTTTATTCCTTAAAACTTTGTTTAAAAAATAAATAACTATATAATATAGATAAAAAATGCTTAGTTAATATTATATTACTAAAAATTTATTTATAAGAATAAATAATTTTTTTTAATTTTTTATATAATATTTTCCTAATTCATCAATGAAAATTTTATTTACAAGAAAAAAATAATTTTTTTACCCTGGAAAAATATCTTCAAAACTAGTAGGAGAATTTAAAATTTTTTTAATGTTTATATTCTCATTTCCTTTTATTCTTTTCAAATCTTCATCATTATTTAAATATGTTTCTTTTAAAAATTTAAAAGCAGCATTAAAATCTTTTGCAGAATTATAATTAATATTAAATTGAGAATTTTTTAAAATATTTTCTACTGAATTTTGTTGAGACATTCTTCTCAATAATTCTAGAACTTTATGAATATCTTTTTTATTAGAATTTTCATATCCTTTTATAAAATAAGAAGAAACTCCTAAAGCTTCACAAAAAAATTCAAAATTTATTAAATTTTCCCTAAAAAAGGGATTATATTTTACTAAATTATCTCTATCAATTTTATTATTTTGTTTATTTAATTCTATTATTACTTGTTCTTTAAATAAATCAGATAATGTGAAAAATATAATTTTTATTTGATTTATATTTAAAATATTTGGAAATAAAGTTAAATCTTTATAACATTGAAAAAATTTATCATAATGTACAAATTCATTTTGATCACAATAATTTAAATAAATTCCATAAATAATTTTTTGGATATCATTTATAATAATCATAGTATTATTTTTTCTAACTTCTGATAAGATTTTTACTATTTCTTCTTTTTTATTTAAATTATCTTTTGATTTTATTATTAAAGGAAGAATATGTTGATTTAAAAATTTAAGAATTAATATATCATTTACATTACCAAATAATTTTTTTGTAATTAATTCAAAAGATTTTATAAAAAGAGGAAAAGATAAAACTTTTCTTTTTTCATTTGTATTTTGAAGAATAACACTATTAAAAACAACATTTGCATCATTTTCATTAAAATTTTTATTTTTATTATTTGCATAATATCTTTCACTAATACATTTTGGGTCTGTTCTTTTGGTTAAAGAAATATTAAATTTATATTGTTTTCTTCTTGTAGATAATGGATTATTTTTATTATTATTATTATTTATAATATTTATTGCCGAAAGAAAATAAATATATCCTGCTAAATTCATTTTATTTATATTATTAATTTCAGACTTTTCTCCAAAGTAACAAAATTCTTCAAAAAGATTTTGTAAATAATTTAGATTTGACTCATAAAAACCTAATAAATCATTTGATGTAAAAGTTAAATATTCCTTATAATCACCTAAATTAAAAGTATTAAATTTTGATTCAATTTTATCTAAAATTTGAGATTTATCATTTTGTTCTTCTTCTTCTATAATATTTATATTTTTTTGAATAGGAATTAAATGAATATTTTTTGCACTAATATCTTTTTTTAAGATTACCATATCAATATTATTTATTATTGAATTATTAGGTAATAAAGTCAAATTTTTATTTGTAAATGATAAATTATTTTTTTGTAATTTCAAAAGACCTTTTTCTTCATTAACTTTATCTAGAAATAATAATAATTTTTCTTCAGTTGTAACTTTTTCAAATTGTTCTTTTGGACAAACATAAATTAATTTATCAAAAACAATAATAGAACAATGAAGTAAAAACATACAAAATTTACTTAAACTAAAAACTTTTCCAATATTCATATTATTATAATAAGTTAAAAATTCTCCATCATTCTCTTCAATTTTTGTTACTTCATTTGGAGTCATTTCTAATAATAAATGATATAACATTACAACTTTATTTAATTCAACATAATAAGGAGCTATATTAAAATCTTTACATAATTTCATTAAATCTCCTAAAGAATTTTTTATTATTAAATCTAAGTTATTATTTCCATTTACTTCATTTCTAAAATAAGTTTTATATACTATTTTTAGAGTATTATAAATATCATTAAAAATTAAAATTATATTTAAATTAAAGGAATTCAACTTTATTTGCTTTTCTAAATTTTTATTTATTTGAAAAATTGATAAAGGATTTAATAATTTCGAATTTGAAGGATTATTTAAGTAATTATAATAGTCTAAAAGATATTCTTTAACTAATTTTTCCATTGCAGTTGAAGGATTTGTTATAAAAATTTTATGATAAATTCTCTCACTAAGTTGGACTAAAAAATTTAAATATTGACTTGAAGTTAAATATTTTCCTTTATTTCTAACTTTTTTTATTAATAAATCTATTTCATATATATGAATACCTTTTATATTATTTTGATTTGTTGAATTTAAAGATTTTGATTTATTTAAAGTATTATTTTTTGAACTAACATTTTTTGACTTATTTTTTTCAGGAATTAACATTTTTAAATCTTTTAACATTTTATTTAAATTTAATTGAGTAATCACAAAATCTTTTTCTTCAAAATTAAAAGAAGAATAATATAAAAAAATAGTAACACAAATAGATTTTACATCAAAATTTTTTTCATTTGAATTTTTTTTTTCAGATTTATTTAAGTCGTTATTTTCTTTATTTGAATTATTTTGTTCATCAAATGAATCATCTTTTTCTTTTATTTTTTTATATATATGAACTTTGTCTATTGGTTTTATTTTTGGATTTTCATTATTAATTTTATTTAAAGTTTTTGAAGTATCAATTAAATTCAAAGAAACTAAAGATTTATCAGTTTTCTTTTTTTCTTGTAATTGACCATCTTCAATTGAAGAATAATCTTCTTCTTCATCTTCAATTGTTTCTTCTTCGATTTCCTCATCTTCTTCATTTTTTCTTTTTGCATCAGTATAATTTATTATATTTAAATCTTCTTCTATATTATTTTTATTTTTTTTGTTCATATTTTTATTAAAAAAACATTTCATATTGTTTAAATATTAAAAAATCAATTTTTATTTATTAAATAAAATATAAGAAAAAAAATTAATATATTGATTTTATTGAAATTAAAATAAATAAAATATTTTTAAAAGTAATTGTTCAAACGGTTTGGGGATTGGGGATTGGGGATTGGGGATTGGG